>JAPYZD010001816.1:0-18559 GCA_030522725.1 Ichneumoninae sp. B BG-2022a
TATCGCCATGAAAGTCATCTCATAGTTATCGCCATGAAAGTCATCTCATAGTTATCGCCATGAAAGTCATCTCATAGTTATCGCCATGAAAGTCATCTCGTGGTCATCGACATGCGCGTCATCTTGAGGTCATCGAGATGAAAGTCGTCTCGAGTTCATCGAAATTAAAGTCATCCCGACAACCCGAATAATGAACTCGAAGATCGGATACGAGGGTTGGTTAATTCATTAGTTGTCTTTTGTACGTGCAGGTCGTTCCGCAAAAAATAACTCATAACTGTTCGCCATTGTCTCGTCGCCGCCACTTTTGCTCCTGTCCCAATTACTTGAGGATTAAATGCTCTAATTTTTTCGCTATCTTCCGAAAATAATAGTGCGGTGGTGAAGTTGTTCGGTGAACGCAATAAAGTATACACATTACGAGGTCGCCGGTTTCGGTGACAAGGTTTGCCAGGCAGAAACTTTTAATATTATCACAACAGAGTTGAACGAGGAGGGGGAAAACTACGACGTTGGGGAAGATAGGTAGGAGGGGGTTTTGCAAGCGCCTATGGTAATGCTACTAAATATTGAAAATTGCAGGGCTCGTTACAAGCCGGAACGCGCTTCACCCTCCTCGTGTGTAATAAGAAACCAGGGGGGCCATCCGTTCCTCCACTTCCCACCGAGGCGGGGATGCTCCCGGCTCCTACTGGCACTATATCTCATTTCTTCCTCCACCTCCTGCCCATGTCCATATATTTTAGCCCGCCGCCTACGTGTATGCGCTTGGCGAAAACGCAAGCAACGTCGTATCTTGAAGGTAGTTTAGCATTTTTATCATACTTGTTTATTCAGAGATCCAGTGGCCGGTCTACGTACCCGCATCTTCTATCTCGACTTGTATTCTAGTTTCTTTCTTTTTACTCATCCAGGCCACGCTCCAGTGTCCGGATTTTCGCTTCATATTCTTCTTCTTTTAGTTATCTCTCATAGAGGGCATGGGGCCCCATCCGGTTTGATTTTTTAAATCTCATCCGGTTGATCCTGGCTTAACCCTTTATAAGTCACACCGCTATCTCCATTCTTAGGCGTTATCGTAGCAATGCGTGGCCCTCGATCCGCGTCCGTTAGTCCCGTTTCTGTACAGTTTCGGTAGGTGCGACGTACAAAGGGTTAATGGAAGATGGAAATAGTTATTTCTATGGCAAGGACGTAGAAAGAGAGTTTTTGACGAGTGTGAAAATTACGCCTTCGGTGCGCGTGAAGTGTGCGTAAAAAGGCACTTTTCCGCACTAGTGCGGGAAAAAAGACCATATTGCGTTTGTACGCATGCGCAGTTTTTTTCCCGCACGCGATGGGAAAAAATACCTCTCTGCGCATACTTCACAGGAACAGAAGGCGGAATTTTGCGTGTATGCGTTAGGAAAATAGAACTATAATTGTGAGACTAACTTGAGGATTTATTGGAGGGGGGTGGAGGAGGGGGGTAGATTTAATTCTATCACTGCCCTCTGATCACTTTGGCATTCAGGACCGCTGTCCAGTGTATATTCGATCGGGTAATACTCACCCGACAAAGGATATCCGCCCTCCGACGTTCCTCCCAAAAGTCGTCCTGTCATTTGAAATACCCTCGACTATACTTTCGTTATTCGTCTAATTTATGTTTTAGAAAAATATAAATTGATTCGTTCGACTAAACGATGCGACTTTACCTGTCGTCACTTCCGGTTTGAAAATCTCATTTTTCGACTAGAAATGACGTATTTCCGGTGTGACACTTCCGGTCTAAAAATTATATTTCCAAACCGCAGGTGACATAAAAACGAAATTTTACACATTTTTATGCGTGACCTCACTACACAGCTGCAACAGCAGGAACGGCGACAGGAGCAACAGCAGTAATGTCGACCACCATGGTGGCACCGGGCAGGACGACCTACGTGGAATATCGAGCAATATAAACTACTGACCGTGCCGTGGAATTGGAATCTTCCGTGCAATCTTATCATTGCTAGATTTTTAATCGAAAAAATAACTGCTATTTGGTCATTAATTGAATCGATTAATAGAATTAATTTAAAAGAAGCATCGATACTGCGGTATTTTGTTCCTTTCCTAATAATAATAACGAAAATAATTAGGGTAGAGTAAAATACGACAAAAATGACTTATTACGATTTATTACACATTATACCCCATGACCTTACATTACCGTCGCTTTCCGCAATAAATTATTAGTATGATTAATTAAAACGAGTAAATATAACTATTATACATTTTTACGTTCATTTATCCGTTATTCCTCTCGTCTGACACAATATGGGGATAGACTACTTCGCATTCATACCTAATACATTTTTTCTTAACACGGACATGTACAATTTTAAATCTGATACGCATTACCAGTTCTCGGAACAAAAAATGTGTAGACTAAATTGTATCGCAATACATGGATAAAACGCTGGAAACAAAGAGGGCCGATATGTGTGGTCGGACACGAGAGAATCAGGGTTCGGTAATGCAGTTAAGTCCCAATACACCATATCCGGAAAGTTTTCATATTTATTATTTTGCAAGATATTCACAAAACACAATTCGAAAACGTTGTCTAAAGTTGAATCTAAAAATTAATTTAAATACCACAAATTAATTTAATCTACAAATGCCGGGGAGAAAAACATCGACAATTCTCAATGATTTCGAATCTACGACAGATTGTTTTTCCAGTTTCTATTATCCTTAAGTATAATGAACTATTGTATTCTTAAAATCTATCGACTATTATTCGGACCGAAAAAAAAATTGTAGACGTAAAGTAGCAGAGAATAATTGCAGAACTCGATCGACCCATCGACATCTCAAAGATTCATTCCTCTTATCGATAATCTACGGTACGAACAAATATTAGTATGAATTAAAACTAATATACTAACGTCATAGATTGATCCTTTAGCGCCTCATTTTCATTGTCTCGTTAGCTACGCGACTTCCCGGTAAGCCCGTCAAGTTGTGACTTTTTCGAGACGTATCGCGTGTCGAGCTTTTCGCACGCGTGCCCATGGCCCTAGATCACACACAGGTTGTTGCCTCTTACCTATATAATATTCTCGTGATAGCACGTACATATTATAAGTACATTTACCTATTTACACAGCATGCATAAATATCAACAGCTTATCGTTTACAGATATAAAAAAACCTCTCTGCCGAAGGGGACTTCCGTGTCGTAAGCCATTCGGCTCTGTACCGAGCCCTGGGTATTTCAAATATTTCGATTTACCGTGCAAATTATGTCATGCTGCTATGCCGATCCACATTGCCCCACCCATTCCTCCGAGCTCGCGGACATGCAAGTTATATCCCAAACTAGGTCAAGTCTAGAATAAAATTTCTCGACAATTTCAACATTTCTTTTTTTGCTTTTTCATATAACGAATATTTATCGTTACTTTTCGCAAATTTTAAGATTTTTTTATCTTCAAATTCTTAGTGATTTTCAGTATAATGACGACCACATTTTATCTTTAAGCTACTCTCCTGTGGATAAGCCGAAAAGCCGAAACTTTTAGCGATTTAAACTTCCATTCGGAGGGGCTTTAGGGAGAGGAAGGGAAAAAGTGGAAAGTAGACCGCATCAGCCTGCCCATTGTTCATTTAAAGCTGGCTCTGCTACACCTGTAGCGTGGAAAGGTTCGCAGAGCTTTGTGGATCAGCACATCGGCTTAACGAATCATCTGTCAAGCCTCGAACACAAAATAATGCATGAGACTTGATAATGAAATTTCGGTCGACCAATTGACTAATAATAGACCAAGTTGCGATTCGATCCGTTGAATTATTGAGGTCTTATGGGATGGATTGTGTTCGAGGTTTTAGGCTTACTCAAACGTCGGTCTTTTGTAGATCTGCGGATGTAACACTTTACGACCCTACGACCCGGAGCTCCCCAGCTTCGACTATCTCGCCCTTGTACGTTCGCTCGTTCCTCATTCGGATGCTACACAGGAGTCTCTTCGATATCCTCGGAGATCATGAAGAAAGCTTTTTTTATTGACAAATTCCCAGTCTAAGTGAGAGTTAATACGTCGGGTACTTTGTCGGGAAGCTCAATTTTCACGCGATTGCTACACCGATTGTTTATAACAATAACTGACTCTTTGTCAAAAATATATAATAATTTGATGAGAAAAATAAGTGATGAATGATCAAATACAATGCACTCGTGATATGTGTCGTCCTAGGTAAAGAAACAGTTTACAGTACTTTTTTGTCGTAACCTTTGCATGAGAAACTTAAACTCAGAAAGATACTGTTGGTTTTCTCACCGACGTCCTAATACCTGCCCTTTCGTCAATTAAATCCTCCGCAAATTACCCGACTACTATACAACTTGTCAACAAAAAAAGATCTTGTAGACATCGTAGCGGATGTCCAAAAAAATGCTTACGTGTAATTCGAACTATAAGTTCACACTCTTATCCGACAATTTTTCAATGACGCCATCGTTCGATGGATGTCGCACAATGATCATCGTGTTTACTTACAATAATCCCATTTTTTTAAAGGCGCCGCCTTTAATGGTCCGTTCATATATTTTTTTTTTAATTGCCCTCAGGACTCTCCGCTGATTTCGCATCATAGCTTCATTATTGTTTACGCTTTTTATTTATTTTTTTTCTTATTCCGAGAAATTTTTGCCCCGTACCAAGCACCCAGAGTTCGCGTGATTACCCTGCGCGTGAGAGTCCTCACCGACCAGCGAGCGGGATAGCGCTCACACGATTTTGTCCCGGCACCTGCAGGTAGCTCGACAAAATTGTCGTCTCTCCAGTCCCTGTTGAGTCTCGGACTGGCACAGCCACGCCGGCCACGTGTCGTAAAGTTGGCGACAGTTGGCCCACAGGTCGGCCCACGGACAGGCGTTCTTGCAGAGCTTTCCGAGACGACAGTGACCCTCGCAGCTGCTGCACGCCGGTCCGGCCACGTACGGTGTGCTTAACTTGTCGACATGATTGCCTCTGTGAAAGCGTACAAGCAGAAACAACACGCAATCAATAATACCGCAAAGGTCTTTTCAACTGTTTTCTACGAATTTTTATAAAAATTTTCATATCTTCTGAAGATACAGTATTTTCAAAGCGGTGGTGGAAATACGTTGCTGCCTTTTAAAATGTGAGAGCACGGCACGTTTACATCCCTACCTCTCACAACTCTACCAGATAACATCTCTCCCCAAATAACTCTACAAAAAAGACAGCTCTAATAAATCTACCAAATAACAACCATACCAGAAAGTAAAAAAATTCTACCAGAAAGCAAAAAAAACTCTACCAGAATCAAAATAAAATTCCGTCGGACTTAAAATGAAACTCTACCGGAATACAAGGCTAGATGATAGCCTTGACGGTAGAGTTTTATTGTAATTCCTTAAGGAAATACTAAGTCACTCAGCCGCATTTCTACTTTTGGAACCAAAAACAACAAGTGTTAAGAAGCAATGAATGAGGCTTTTTAAAAGAACTTCAAATTATTTTTGCATGGACTTAAAGTTTCATCAATTAGCACGAGCTGCATATATATGGTACCGCGTAAAAAGCAAAAATCTTTTTTGAAAAACATACATTTCCAGACTACTCTATTAGATTTTTATTCTAAAATAACATTACATCATTATTAGGGACGCATTAAAAAATACTTTTGTTTTACGAGAGTGAGTTTGCCGCCCGAGACGAAAACGAGGCAACACTCTTAACACTTAAGGCGTGTGTTTACAACTAATCATACGCCTTAAGAAAACGTTTGCAGCACGAGTATCGTACAAAATTTTATTTCACCCGGTGTAAGAATGAGGATTTTTCCCACCGAGTGTTATAATAGTACATTACGATACTAGTGCGATAAAACTTTTTCTGACGAGTGTGAGTTTGCAGCACGAGCCGAAGGCGAGTGTTGCAACCACACGAGTTAAGAAAACGTTTATCGCACGAGTATCGTACGAAATTTTATTTCACAAGGTGCGAAAGAGGAGTTTTCGCTTCGCGCGCGTAAAACTGCACTTTACGCACCGAGTGAAATAAAGGTGTTTTAGATAATCAATGTCTATCGAAGCATGAAGTGCCAATGAGAACGCCGGAAAAGAGGACTTTCCAGTTACAAATTTTCCCTTTAGTATCGTGCAAAGTGTACGATTTCATATTCAGCTTATTGTCTCGAATTTCGTTTGGTGCAAAAACCGGAAAAACAAAAATGCTACACGCTCGCCTTCACCCAATATTTCGAACGGTACGACGGGGGTATCGATGCCGAAGAGGTCAGTGATATTTGACCAGGATATGCGCGGTATATTTGGCCAGAGCAATCCCGCATGAGCGCAAACAAGTTAATTAGAGCCGCTTGTTGATTTCTCGCTGAATACTGCGTAACGGACGAGTACCAATAGGATTGTGTACTCTTCATCGACATGCGGCACATCAATACCGTCCAAAGTTTTATTTCCTGGCCGCGTACTTCGCCTGTATCGTTTTTTTTCTCCCCATTTTTTTCGTTTCAGCTCCATATGAGCGATCCATCAGAAGAATTAATTAA
Organism: Ichneumoninae sp. B BG-2022a; assembly: GCA_030522725.1. Classification (NCBI taxonomy): domain Eukaryota; kingdom Metazoa; phylum Arthropoda; class Insecta; order Hymenoptera; family Ichneumonidae; species Ichneumoninae sp. B BG-2022a. The sequence continues at coordinate 6,571 of JAPYZD010001816.1, forward strand.
TCACTATTGGGTTACGCAATTTTGTTTTCTGACCGTTCGACGTGCAGAGTTGCGAAGTTCGAATACGTGCAGAGTCGTACTATGGAGGGAATTCCTGTGATACCCGGCTCCGAGAATTACAGTGCTATCGTAATTGGAACTCGACTGGAAAATTTCGTTCGCTGTCATTTCGTCCTCTGGTTTTTTGCTTCGACGTAACAGTCCATCGGAGTTAGCTTAGTCGTTCGGAACTTCAAAAGGATTCGGCGAGGAGCGAAGGAACGAGGCGGCTTTTGAAGCTCGCGAATGCCGCCAGAAAAATATGATTGGCCATACTCGCAAAGGGCCCATTCATTCGTTCATTGCATTCTTTAATTATCTATAAAAAAAGTGACATTGTCGTCATCTGTAATTTGGTGCAAATCGATCTATGAAGAAATGCCCCTTCCTCGGACCACTTTTGCCTCCGCCAAATGGAGGAGCACTTTTGACGTTTGTATGCACTCATCAGGCGACAGTTAATTTATTTTTTTACAATTTTTTTTGTCGTCCTATCTCTGTGTACGAAATATTCGGATGCTATTCAGTGATATTCGTTAGGGTGGTCTTTAAATTCAAGATTTTCGAATTTTCTGGGTTCCATCCAGTATTATCGTGAGGTATAAAATAAAATAAAATAAAGTAAAATAAAAGAGGTCGCTATCGGTAATTAAAAAATTAAAAACTTCGGAAAATCTAAATTTAAAGACAAAATGAAATATATACAACTTAAAAAAAATCTTTTTAGTTATATTTGTCGAAAACTTGATTTTTTTAACCCTCGGTATCCACCTCTAAATATAATTCTATTTCATAGGGATTTCGAAGAGTTCTTTCGTTATTCTTTGGAAGTGCGGCGTTGCTCGAAGGGAATCTCGAATATTTCATTTGGCCTTTAAATCTGGACGTTTCGAAGTTAAACGTTTTTTAAATAGCCAGTAGCGACCTCTAAAAGTGCATTAATTTCGGGGGACTCTTCGCACATCACACTTCTATTTTAGTACCTCACGATAATACGCAGTGGCCCCAGAAAATTAAAAAATGTTCAATTTAAGGATCACCCCAATATCCATGTTTTTTTACCCATTTTGGTCAACCATTCCGCCCTTTACCTTAGTGTCTCGCACGGAGGCTCCGGCATTGACGCTGCACGACAAAGAACGTGCCGAAGTTCTATTCGAGCAAAGCTTTGTCTTCAGGAGGCAATATTTTTTTTGGTAGAGTAGTTAGAGCTATCTTTTTTCGGTAGAGATGTAAATGTGCCGAAAACACGCTTAAGGGAATACGTCACTCAGCCACATTTGTACTTTTGGAACCAAAAACCACAAGTGTTTAAAAGCAATGAATGAGGTTTTTTTAAAAAGAATTTCAAATGATTTTTTCGTGGGCTTACAGTTTCATCAATTAGCACTAGCTGCATATGGTACCGCGTAAAAAGCAACATTCTTTTTTTAAAAATATATATTTCCAGACTACTCTAAAAATGTTCAATTTAAGTACCACCCCAATATCCATGTTTTTTTACCCATTTTGGTCGGCCATTGGGCTCTTTACCGTGTCTCGCACGGAGGCTCGGGCATTGACGCTGCACGACAAAGAACGTGCCGAACTTCTATTCGAGCGAAGCTTTGTCTTCGGGAGCCAATATTTTTCGCCAGCTCCCATTACTTATCTTTATAGGTACATACACGGCTGACTGGGTTCGACCGGAGGTAACCCGGGGCCGCAGAGTACGCGCTAGCACTGGGATCGCGGTTTTCGTACTCTTGTCCTATAGCCGCTGCCGCACTACCTCACCGACTTCACAAGCGAACGATATATTTCCTACTCGTGTATAGTACACCCGGCGTACAGTACCGTCACCTTTCTACCGCTGCAGTCCCGGCAAAAAGCGTGAATTACGCCGACCCTCGGAATTTATGCGGCCCGGTATGCGCGTACCGTGTCTATTCTTTCTATGCATTTTTAGACTTTTCTTTTTCACTGTTTCTCGGATTATACAGAGAGCGAGTTTTCACCCCATCGCCGTTTTAACGACGAAAAATTGCAGAGGTGCGGCCTCGTGTGGGCGCTTCGTACAAACTCCCCCGCGAGAATACACATTGGTAAGCGGAGCCGGTTTAATTTCTGGAGCGTGTAATTTGCGTCCTATTTATTGAATCCGTACGACGCGTCGACAAACGCGTTACTCACATCCTGCTTTACCGCGTCCGCTATGAACAAGTAAAAAAATATTGATTGGAAGCAAATTGTAGAAACTGTGGTGACTGGTGTAAGAGAGAAAAATCACGGGAAAATTCTCATGGGGTGTTCCATCTCCGAGCCAGATTTTTTTCATTTTGTCTCAAATTTTTCTGTGCCGTTCTGCTGCATCGCTTCCACTATGAACAAGCAAAAAAATATTGAATGGAAGCAAATTGTAGAAACTGGGGTGACTGGTATAAGAGAGAAAATCATGGGAAAATTCTCATGGGGTGTTCCATCTCCGAGCCAGATTTTTTTATTTTTTTCAGATTTTTCTGTGACGTTTTGCTGCATCGCTTCCACTATGAAGAAGCAAAAAAATATTGATTGGAAGCAAATTGTAGAAACTGTGGTGAGAGAAAAATCATGAGAAAAATCTTATGAAGTGTTCCATCTCCGAGCCAGATTTTTTGATTTTCTTCAAATTTTTGTGTGACGTCCTTACAGCAGAAATGTTGCATTAACTTGTATATACCGAAATCTGCTGAAAACGCTGTTCCAGCGAGGGTTAAGGGATGTTTGTACTTTGTTTTTGGCTCAACAAAGTTGTTGCATTATCAATATTTCTTAAAGGAGTGAAAAGTCAACTCTGACGTAGCAGTTTAAATTCAAGTACTAAACTTTTCATTTTATACCCACACAAACTTCAGTTAAACTTTGAACACGTTTTTCACGATTCCACGTTTTCCAAGTTTGCGGAAGTACGGTACGGCGGTGCGGTAGGGCGTCAAGTACGCCCTAGATGGGCGATCATCGCGAAATTTGGTAAACACGCTGACGACAAAAGGTCTTAATCGGTCGAGCCAGAATTATTCAAAATATCAAAAATTTTATTTATAAGAACCACAGCATCCACAAATGTCAGCATTCTATTTTTAAAATATTTTTCTGATCAAATTTCTTTTAGAAGGATCAAAGATTTTTCGTGCCTGGCAAAGTGGAAACATCCTCTAAATTGATGACTTTATGTTGTTAAATCCATTTTCGGATATATTTTCGTTGCTGATGTTTTGCAAAAAAAAAAATATATATATATATATGCTCTGACCGAGTAATTCAAGTGAGAAATCTCCCTATAACCGATATAACGAATCCCCAACTTTAACGCATTTTTCGAAACATCCGTGCGAGTTGAACGCTTCTATTGCTATGTGGCGTTCGTCGATATTCCTATACCAGGGATTTGTCGACAGGCGGAAGTGCCAAACGATGTTTGCTGCAAGAGCTCCGGCGTGATGAGTGTCACCTAATATAGGTCGTCAAATTATCTAACTAAGTTTTGATGCTATATACGTGTACCGGATTGCAGCTTGTACACAATAGAGAACTCAGGGTTTCGATGGGAGAGAATGTTGAAGTTGAAATTTTTTGTCAGTGTCTGTGTGTGACTCACACGTAGAGTCGCGTAAGGCGTCGAAGTTACCCGAACAGCATGTATATTATAGCGCGTTGAAAATAGTACACTGTCAAAATGAATTGTAGATTTAATGTGCTGGGACGTGAAGTTTGCTTACATTACTTACATTAATTGATCAATAATATACTTATGTTGTAAAATCAAAATACCAGATAATAAAATTATAAATCTTTTGTCTGAAATCCACAAAAATTTTCATTGAAAATGAAAATTTTAGTGTACAATTGCGACGCACATGTGTTTAAAATTTTTAAAACAGTTTGTGCAAAAAAGGTTCCAATAGCGTTCGTTAATTAGAAAAAAACAATTTTTACAGTGAAGGGCGCAATACGTGAGGCACTTAATTTTCTTTTCAAATTGAAGACGTATTTGACTAGCGAACAGTGTGTGCGATATCGGTATTTGATGGCTGGAAGTAATTCACGAGCACAACGGCATATACGGCATGTGAATGCATGAACGGTTGCACATTCAAGACTCCCGTTGTCAGTAATGCATTGGATAATGGGTTCGTTTGATCGATGTCGGTAAACCAACTTCATTTAACGTGCCATCTGCCGTACATACGCTTTCTGGGTCATATTCTGCTGAGGCTTAAGTTATTGATCTGAAGACGTAGATGGAGTAAAAGGTATGCTTGAAGTATATGTAATATGAGCACAGGATTCCGGAGAATCTTGAGGAAAATGGATCCATTTCAGAGGAAGCTTACATTTTTTATGTGTCACATCACTTCCGGTTTGAAAATCTGTTTTCTACCGGAAGTGACGTCATAAGGTAAATAACTCACTTCCGGTTTGAATGTCCCATGTTTCGAGCATTATCGGTTTGATAATCTAATTTTTCGACCGGAAGTGACGTCATACGGGAAAACGTCACTTCCGGTTTGAATGTCTCATATTTCGAGCACTATCGGTTCGATAATCTCATTTTTCGACCGGAAGTGACGTCATACGGGAAAACGTCACTTCCGGTTTGAATGTCTCATGTTTCGAGCACTGTCGGTTTGATAATCTAATTTTTCAACCGAAAGTGACGACATACGGGAAAACGTCACTTCCGATTTCTAAAATTCAAACAGAAAACGACTTCATGGTGTCGACTTTTTTTGGATTTCATTTGATATACCGCCGACTTTCGAAGTCATTTTCTCATGTCAACCTAATCCCGAAGTTGGAAACATACTGGCGTACCAACGTCAGGCAACGAGAGCGTTGCTACAATGTAAATTATCATGCTAAATTTCAGCGCTTGGCAATAGCTAGAGGACTAGATGAAAGTTGTGCGAGATTGAGGTTCGGGTAGGAGGGTCTGATGGTACTTACGCAGGGCAGTAGTTGCACACGTAGCTGAAGTAAGGTCGGCCACGTGGTCCTCTAGCCCCGCTGCACTTTGCCCAGCCACAGCCAACCCGGTGGGTCGGCGCCCACACCATCTGCGTGTAATGGCCAACCTTGCTCAAATCGTTCTTCGCCCGGGGACCGTACTTGAAAAGCTGATGCTCCAGGTACCACGTCTTTATGGCGAAAAACCTGTAACAAGTTAACGGGAACGTCATTAAGTGACGAGTTATGAGATTCATAATCAAATCTATGAAGACAAAGTGCTCATTGTATTATGTACATGTAGACGGATGGAAATAGTACGGATCAACTCGGTAATAATGCAAGTGAATAATATTAGACTGGCAGCGCAGTGTTTGTCATTTTTGGCCCTCATCTAGGAGAAACGGGGTTTCCCCCTAGATAAGTACACCTTAAGTCTTCACGAGTACACCTCGAGTATTTTCATCTAGGGGAAACGTGGACATGTGTCCCCGTTTCCCCTAGATAAGTACACCTTAGGTCTTCATGAGTACACCTCGAGTATTTTCATCTAGGGGAAATGGAGACATGCGTCTCCGTTTCCCCTAGATAAGTACACCTTCGGTCTTCATGCGAACACCTTTGGTCCAAATCTAGGGGAAACGGGGATATGCGTCCCCGTTTCCCCTAGATTTGAACCAAAGGTGTTCTCGTGAAGACTTAAAGGTGTATTTTCTAGGGGAACCGGGGACATGTGTCGCGCGATCGATTATCCCCAATGAAACTTGAGACATTGAACAAAGTCCCTAAAATAAGAGGTGAAGAAACCAGTTGCGAGAACACGAGTTATGAGATTCATAATCAAACCTATGAAGCCAAAGTGCTCACTGTACTAGATACATGTAGACGGATGGAAATAGTATGGATCAACTCGGTAATAATGCAAGTGAATAATATTAGACTGGCAGCGCAGTGTTTGTCATCTTTGACCCGAACGTCAGGCGATCGATTATCCCCAATGAAACTTGAGACATTGAACAAAGTCCCTAAAAATAGGAGGTGAAGACACAAGTGTTCTGACCGCCATTGTGACCTGATCTTCTTTACCCAGCGACTGGTGGACAAAAGAGTCCTGTGTCTAATACTGGCGATTCCTATTCTTCATCACGCCACGACGTTGTCGTTGAAAAACAACAGCGATTGCCTTGTCCGTGATTGGATCAAAACATCCTATCCGTTACTCCAGATTCCGATTTGATGAATACGTCGCCCGCGAGAACTGCACCGAGAAAAAAAATGGCCCATGAGCAAGAAAGCTTAAAACATCATAACAGTAACTCAATACAGGTAGCCCGAAAACATATTTATCGTCGATTCCATCGAGTCAACAGGTGGCCGTACTGAGTACAGCTAAACTGAGGGAAGAAAACTGTTGGGAGATCAGCATTCCCCGATATATACATTGACTAGCAGTAAAAGGGGCTTGAATAATTCTTCCGGATGGAGGCGAAAGAATGAAAACGATGACGCTCCGAGGCATAACAAAGTCACGGAAAGTTCGAATCGATGAAAGTTCCTGGCTAGGAAAGCAACGCTAGGAAACTGCTGATGCAGGAGTTCGCGTCGTCGACGACGACAACGCGGATCTGGCTTCGCGTGTCTGTTCGTTTTAGCATGACTATAAAATTAAATGAATCCCGATGGAGAAGCGCATCCGAAACGGTTCGAACCGATACGGGTCTGCCAGATCCGGGCTCTTGGTACCGAAACGGAGGAGCCGCCGGTAGCGGATTTGGGGGCGAAGCTTGTAGAGTGGGTCGAGCTGCAAAAACGTCCAACGGAATGCGCTTGGCAGTACCGGCCACGCAAGATGTTGCAATTTCCTGGAATGCTGTCTTGGTGACGGTGAAGGAGGTCGGTTCTGCAGCTATCCGGCATTATCATCTCGAGTCGGGGTCTCCTGGGCAACGGATTGTCAGTCGAACAACATGTCCAACGGCCGTGATTTGACGCTCGTTGGTTCGATTCGCCCATTTCCGTTGACCACAGCATGTCGATATACCGAGACGGCGATGACAACCAATCGGAAGGTCACAAAGACGCTGAAAGGTTTTCGATAGTTACATTACCATTTCTCATTTCGGGGATACACGATTGCGTCTTCAAACTTCAACCCTTTTCGAACTTCGAAAATCGTAACTATTGATTCGGACACTCCCGGTTTCAACGATTGCTCTCGAGTAATGGTTCCTATCAACACTGCTTGCGATGCCTTCGTTTTCTCGGCATAAAAACATCTCGAGGCAAAAAGTATTACGTCGGCAAAAATTTTATGGTAACGAGGGAAAAAAATTGTTCTTTCTCGAGCGGCCGACGAAGGATTAAAGACAACGTAATTCCGGAAACGGCGAGTTTTCGTAGTGCTCGGTGAATACGTTGAAACATCGAACAAAAATGTTCACCATTATAAAAGCCTCGTTTGTCACGAATAAAACGAAGTTGCACCCAGAAAACAAGTTTATTTGACGGCCACTGTTTATTAAGATTAAGTAAAATATTTATTTGCTTTAAATAAATATTTATTTAAATTAAGTAAATAGTTACATGCATGAAATAAATATTTATTCAAATTATGTAAATAGTTACTTAAATGAAATAAATATTTATTTAGATAAAATAAATATTTTACTTAATCTTAATAAACAGTGGTCGTGATATAATTTTTTTTCTGGGTGTGCCATTACCATTTCTCGTTTCGGGATACACGATTGCGTCGTCAAACATCAACCCTTTTCGAACTTCGATAAAAATCATAACTATTGATTCGGGCATTCCCGGCTTCAACGATTGCTCTCGAGTAATGTTTCCTATCAGCGCTACTTGCAACGCCTTCGTTTTCTCGGCATAAAAACATCTCGAGACAAAAAGTTTTACCTCAGCAAAAATTTTACAGTAACGAGGGGAAAAAATGGTTCTCTCCCCAGCGGCCGTCGAAGGATTAAAGACAACGTAATTCCGGAAACGGCGAGTTTTCGTAGTGCTCGGTGAATACGTTGAAACATCGAACAAAAATGTTCACCGTTATAAAAGCCTCGTTTGTCATGAATAAAACGTAGTTGCCTGTCTCGGCGAGTTGGACGCACGGGTCGGTGCTGCATCCACTGTTGACTCTAAAAAGAAACTAGAGATGATGCCGGTGAGGCGATGGAGAGAGCGAGGGAGGAAATAAAAAGTAGTAAAAGGTTCCGAAGAACGGGAACTCGGGCATTATTCCTTTACGAATTTTTTACAGGGCACTTCGCCCGTATCTCGGTGTTGCTAAGTGGCTCCGTAACTCCGCAGGGCGAGAATCGCAGTCTAGAGATTTATATCACCTGGTGAAAAAGCTGCGAGACGTTGGACGCAGGAAAAACGTTGGACGCGGCCTTAGAGCAGGAAGAAGTATAGAGTGATAAGCAAACACGGGAGTTGCTGTAAACCCGGGAATAATTAATGACGGAGGAAAGGTGTTACCCATTATACTTAAAAGGCATCCGGATCTGGCGCTCGAAAAATACGGTGATAACTCACTGAAAAACTTTTTTTTTTATGCACGTAATTCACGGCTTAAACGCGGAAGTTGAGGGCGCAAAAAATTGTATAGTTATAAATCTTTATTCATTGAATATCGAGATAAGGTATTACTACGCAAAAAGATTGTAAAAAATAACATCACAATTTTATATGGCGAATGTAATTTAATTTTTAAGAATTCATTGAAATTTTTAATATCTCACTGAAAAACTTTCTTTTATGTACGTAATTCACGGCTTAAACGCGGAAGTAAGTTGAGGGCGCAAAAAAAATGGATACTTATAAAATTTTATTCACTGAATATCGAGGCAAGTATTATTACGCAAAAAGAAGAACATCAAAATTTTATATGGCGAATAGAATTTAATTTTTAACAATTAAATCGCAAAGCTGTAATTTTGGCGGTCGAAAAAATTGATTGGATTGTGTTGGTAATAAACGTTTTTATATTATATGCGGACTTTGAGTGACAAAATCGCAGAGCTCGAAGCAATTTTCTCGAACTATTGAAAAATTTTCACGCGGATGGTTTGGAGAAAGATTGTATCGCATCGACGAATATTAACTTTCTGTGGAATTCCATCGAAAGCAATATATATTAACGCGCGGAACAATTTAATTAAAATGTAATTAATAAAAGCAATTACAAGGGTCGACGGACAGTAATTCTCGGGTTTTGATGTTCGTGACTGGATTCGATGGAGAATTGCTCCCGAGTTGGGCCATGGATCGAGGATTATACGTGATCCGGGACACCTGGCGCTTTCGTGTCACATTGATGCTTCGCGTCTACTTCAGCGAACACAATCCGCAATATTTGAACAGCCTCAAGAAAAGTTTCTTCCAAAACTCCGTCGTATTTCTCTACGGTTTATTTTGATCTTTCCAGGGAAGCTCAAGCGACTTTGACACGAAAGAAATCTGCGCTGCCGTTCTCAATAACATTTTTCATGAGTATCTCGATCTGTTTTTTATGCTCAACAATATGTAGCATACAAATTCGCGGGGCACTTTCTTCGATGGTACAAAAAAAAATGATGTTACAAAAAAAAAACTCAAATTGTAGTTTAAAAAAAAGCAAAACGACTTGCTCTTGGCAAAAAGTTTCTCGGGCACAAAGAATTAAATCATAGTGAGAAAAAGGATAGTATTTCTTACTATAACAAATAGTTTCCAGGAGGAACGTGTGTATGGATAGTTTCTATTAGTATATAGTCAGTTGATTAAACTACAATTATGGTTGCAACCATGATTTTTTGTCATTGTCGTATACGTAACTATAAAATGTAGTCGTTCCCGTCGGAAACTATTTTTTATGGTAAAAAGTCAGAATTGTTACTTTTACAGTAGAACCCCGATTAACCGGGAAGCGAATTAACCGTGCGTCTTCCGAAGTTTCATTCCTTCATTTTTTTTATGCGCAGAGCGCGGAAAAATGAAACAGGTGATATAGACGAAAATGGAATGAAGTGCAAGAAGCAAACCAAAGTGACTGAGTACTTCCAAAAAAAAGTCTGGCTTACGTACTATTAATGAAAAAGAATCCCAAACTTTACATTCCAGTTCACACTATTTAAAAATTAAGTGCAAGTTGTCATTGTAACTAGTCAAAATAAAGTTGTATCATTAGTCATTCGCTGTCTGGTTCAGATTAAGCGTGATTTCGATTATCCGGAGACTCTTCGGTCCCGAGCATCCCGGTTAATCAGGGTTCTACTTTACTATGTAATTTTTTTCTCAGTGAAGTTTGAGTATGTAAGTTAGTTATAAAATGAATGTAACAACTTACCAGGGAACTTGGGCCGTTGATATGAAAATATTTTGACCACAGCTACCAAATGCATCGATATGACGGCCAGTCGCGTTGTCGTGTGTTAAGGCGTAACAAGCCTCGGCCCACTGTTGCGCAGCCTTGGCAGCCCCGCTGTGCCACTTCTGCAATATAGAACGCGACAATATCGATAAACCATGCAGTACAAAGCGGCATGGGGGGCTACGTTTCGAGTGTGTTGTACAATAAAATTCCCATTTAAGAGTGATGAGATGCGCCAATAAAACGCGTCACCGCAGTTTTATAGACGCTGCGCACACCTTTTATTACATTTTACAATCGTAGATCTCGTCGGAGATATTCTTCAGTGTCAACCAATAAATCCGCGCATTGATTGTAACTCCTTTTATTTTAAAACAAAATAAACCAAGCTTTACATCCTGTGTAAGTAGGGTAGACCGGGGCAAAATGGGGACTCTAAAAAGTATAACTTGCTGCAACGATACCGAAAGCACACATCGATTGTTTTTCACACCAAATTTGTATTGGCACCGGTTTTGAAAGGATATTAGAAAAAAAACCATGTGGGGCAAGACGGGGTAACCTTCGATTTGACATTTCGTGTCCCCATTTTGCCCCGGTTTCCGTCGTTTGTTGCCTATCACGAATCGATTTATTCGATAATTTTGGGTACCCCATTTTGCCCCACGTCGAAATGACCTTTCAGGTCCCATTTTGTCCCATTTTCCCGTTTTGCCCCAGTTTCCCCTATGTCATTTCCTTTGCCAATAGACGATCTAGTTACAGGTAGCTGTTTTACCGACAGAGTCTGCCGCATAATCCCAAAATTGTCTCTTGATTTGATGAGTCAGAGACAAGTGCCTGTTTTATCGACGAAGAACTAATAAATCACTTTGGCGAATGTTCGCAGTGAAAATATGATAAACCACGTACAGTGGTCTCCCGCATAACTCGATTTGCTCCGATAAATCACACGAATTGAAAAACCGATTATTTTAACGTTTCTCATATTTTATTATCGTAACTTCCATCCAGTGTAAAGAGTGCCACATAAAACGAAACTCGTATGACTTATGAAAGTGAAGTTCTATACGGCGGAAGAAGGATGGCGAGGGGACTGGCGGGAAAGGAAGAAAAATGAGATATATTCGTAGCCCTTAATGCTCATAGGATACATGTGCATGTATGTACTTATACGATAGGGGAACGATAGGGGAATTACCAAATGCATTAGGTTATAGTCGAGGTATTATAGTCGATTTACACGAGAGCCGCAGACTATAATTAATAATTCTCCTTTGGAGCTCGTCGGCGAGGACTCTGGGGACTTTTGGATTGCAGTCACGAGAATACACGTCCGGCTTGGGGTTGTGTTCCAGCAATTATTCACCGGTTCTGGAACTACCAGATGATGCTATTGTCATTATTGCGGGCATAAGAAGATTCATCGTTGTCTGCTTGCCGCCACAATTGTATGCAAATGCTTTTCCTCGTTACGTATCATGGGATGATTTTAATAATTTTTTAACTCCAGACTGCCCTCCGGGCACAAAACGGGAGTTATGCGTTTCACTGCGATGACCCACTTTGGCATCTTTTCGAAGGCGCCAGTGTTTGTCGAAACGACAAAATATTACTTAA
>JAPYZD010001817.1:0-18557 GCA_030522725.1 Ichneumoninae sp. B BG-2022a
TTCAGATTTTTATAACATTGGGAAGTGTTTGCAATTCTTGCCCGAATTTCTCGAATTTAGGCGGAATGAACACCACTCGCTCCAACCTCCTTAAGCAACATTTGAGGCTCACAGACACAGTCGAATTTTTATCCTGGAGTCAATATAATTTGAAGAATGCGATGTAAAAAGTAACTATTGAAATTTCAGCTGAAGGCGGTCGTAGTCGGCGACAATTTGGAAATTCTTCACGAAACGAGCGTACAATTTGACAATGATCTTCCCGAATTCAGGTAAAAAGAGCTTGAGCAAATTACATTGATAATTCTTATAACGCGAGAACGAAACAAAGCTTCCTCTACGAGGAAGCAAAAAAATTTCAAGTTTCGTTTTTACTTATTTATTTTGACCACTTAGGACCTATGGTGGAGTGGTACAGAAAAAAGAAGCACCCCACATTGTCGTTGCACCGACACTCATGTGGGTCAAAGCACTGGACATGGTGCTCGACAAGTTGCGAGTTTGTGGAGTGGATTTCAGTAGAGTCGTAGCTATTTCGGGCTGCGCTCAGGTACGTTCCAGCATCGCAATCGTCAGCTCTCTTCAAAGTGTTTTCACATACACTCTCACACACACATACGCACAGCGCTCAGTAATATCTAGTCTGATTTACGAGGCTCGCTCGAGCTAAACTCGTGAATTCGTTTAATGTTTATAATTCGCACGAAATTTTACGACTTCAGCAACACGGTACAGTGTACTGGGGCAAAGGCAGTCGAACCCAGCTGCGAAACCTCAATCCCGACAAATTCTTGCACGAACAACTGGCCACTTCGTTCTCCTCTACGTTGTCGCCAATATGGATGGATTCGAGCACCGGGGAACAGTGCAAGATTCTTGAAGACGCGGCCGGCGGTCCTCGAGTAAGAGCGAAATCCCTGCTGATTCGGTGACTCGGCAACTCGATGATCCTTTTCTTATTTTCTTCTTTTTCTTTTGCAGAAACTCGCCGAAATCACGGGCTCTCGTGCGTACGAGAGATTCTCCGGTTCTCAAATAGCTAAAATGGCACGCGAGAGACCCGATGCCTACAACAACACCGAGGTGAAGTAACTCTGGAAAGAATTTCTTTTTAAATCCCTTCGCCGAGCGAAAATCCCGTTCTTTTCTTCCAGCTGAAACAACGATATGCATGTTTTAAATAAATGTTTGATTTATGTATCATTTACGAAGCTACATATCAAGGCCACGATGTGGAATTTTTAACTTGACTCACGGGAAATCAATTTTGTTTTTCTTTCCAGAGAATATCTTTGGTGAGCAGCTTCGTTGCGTCGCTGTTTCTTGGCGATTTTTCTCCCATCGACTGGTCCGACGCGTCGGGAACTAACTTGTTCGATATCCGAAGCAAAGACTGGAAGGACGAACTGCTCGAGGTGCGAATAACAATTTATATTCGTAAGCTGAGAAGCTTATACGTGCATTAAACTTAAGAGAAAAATTGTCACATAGAAATTAATTTTAATTTTTCTCGAAAGGCCTGCGCACCGAAGCTACGAGATAAATTAGGTAAAACCGTTCCATCTTACACCAACATCCGACCGGTGTGTCCATACTTTGTGGAGAGATTCGGCTTCAACGAGGAGTGCAGAACAGTCGCGTTTACCGGAGACAATCCTGGCTCTTTAATCGGCAAGTTTTATTCAGTTTCACTTTCTTTTTTCCATCGCGACTGATTGTGTGATTGACGATGCAATTTTAATCTTATCCAGGTATGAGATTGAAGGAGGGAGACGTAGCTTGCAGCTTGGGAACGAGCGACACACTTTTTTTTTGGCTGAACGAACCAAAAACCGAAACCGAAGGGCACGTACTTTGCAATCCCGTAGACCCCGATGCTTACATGGCGCTGCTTTGGTAAATACGCGGTTTCCCTGAATCGATGTTTTCTTAATTCGAACGTGAACGCTTAGGAATTTAGGAGAGCTCGTTTAAGTTTCAAGAACGGTTCACTGACTCGCCAAAGGATAAGAGACAGCGCGGCGGGTGGCTCGTGGCAATTGTTCAACGAATTATTGGACAGTACACCGAGAGGAAATTTTGGTAACGTGGGATTGTATTTCGACGCACGAGAGATATTGCCTCCGCTGTCCGGCGATCACAGATTCAACAAGGCGAACGATGAGATCAGTCGGTACAGCTCGAAAGAGGTCGAAGTCAGAGCTCTGATCGAAGGTCAATTTGTTGCGAAGAGGGCTCATGCCGAAGACTATGGATTTATCATCGGTTTGTCGCTATCAAAACGTCTGATATTACATTTTTTGTGAATAATTCTTGTGATGAGTCTTTTTATTCGACCAGGTCCAAAGACGCGAATCATTGCGACCGGAGGAGCATCCGCTAACAAAGCTATTCTACAAGTTCTTGCCGATGTATTCGCATCTCCCGTTTATACTTTGGTAATCAATTATTCTTTTTTTGAAAAAGGCCAGAATTTTCAATTCCAAGACCACGAGTTGAAAATTAAGATCGATTTCGAACTGAAGAACTCTACGTTGAAAAAATATTTGAAAATTCATGTCCGAGCTTATGAAATGAAAGTAATCGCGATATGTTAATTTTCTATCCAGGAAATAGCGAATTCGGCTATGCTGGGTGCTGCCTATCAAGCGAAGCACTCATTGCACCGCGAAAAATTCAGCTACAATGAGATAACTAGTTGTCTTCCGGAGCCAAAGCTCGTCTGCGAACCTTACGACGATGCGGAGTCGGTAAGAAAATACTCTCTTTTCCCGTAAACGTTCGTGAAATAAAAATTTAAAAAATTGGATTCTTATAACGAAATATTTTCACGACAGATATACAAGCCGATGGTGGCACGTTACCGAAACATCGTCGAGCAGCTATTACCGCCTAACGAAGACTCAAAATAGACGACACAATCTATCCATCTCTCTCTATATCTCTTTGCTAAAATCGGACGAAACGCTCGCGCGGCTTTTACGCCCCATTGCACATTCCATTCGAGTGAATAAACGACTATGCGAAAGGTGGAGAACAATCGTAAATTTCTCACGAATTCGTATGGATCGGCTAATAATCATGCTGGATTTAGATTAATTCTTTTTTTTTTTCATAAATATTGTAAATTGACGGAGGGTTAAATTATTCTTCGATGTTGTCTGCTCGTTGATAAATCAGACAGCCAATGGCCTTGTTCTATTGAACTCTGTAGATAGATTATTCACTTTCCCGATAAGAAACTGATTTAGTCGTCGATGAGATGAAGCTTAATGAAATCGTCGTCGCATGTGCGATATAATGATATTTGGTATAAAGTTTTCTTGCCCTTGCCAGCTTCAAGCGCGTGGCAATGATAATACATAGTTTATTTTACGTCTCTGCGTTACGATGAAAGATACAATCACCTGTGTGTGTTTTTTGTGCTTGTATCAAACAGTAATGTACTTACACACTGCTCTAGTCTCGCAACAAATTTGTTTCGTTTTGTCCCGTTAGAGCGTGCCCGATTACTTATCGATAGACACACTTTTATTTTTTCCTACCGCCTCGCTCCTTCGGCAAAAGATTTATAACGTTACCCGACGTCAGATTGTAATACGCAAGACTGTTGTTATCTTTGAAGAACATTCCCTGAAAAATAAACGCTTTCGTAAATTGCTTGTCCGTAGTTATTAACGTAGGGATTTTATTTTATCGCAAAGCCACCATTGAATGCAAGAACGGTTAAAACAAATTATGCGAGAAAAAAATATATAACACCCACCTCGTACTGGAGCTTCTGTTTGCCCGGCGGCATACCAGTCTGTTCGTGAATTCGAGCTTTCATCGTTGCAACGGTGTCGCTCGGTTGTAACGTTATATTCAACGTCTGACCGTTGAGCTTCCATTCGGCCTTCTCCGTCATCATCGGCACTGCTATGCTGAGCGTCACCGGAGCCTGAAGCGAAAAAAATTTTATGAAAATGTTTTCTTGTACGAATTAATGTAATTGTTATTTTTGTAACAGAAATTAGAACTTGCCTTGTTACGAGCCAAGAACTGTTGCTCTGGAATGAGAGAATCTTCGGTTCGTAGCTTCTTCGAAGGAGGCTCCTCCTCCATCGGTTCGGCAGGGTGTTTCATGCTCATCTGAAATATTAATGAAATAAAACAGTTATCAACATAACAGTGATTTATAGTAATTGGTCGTGGTTCTCACATCTTTGCTTTTATGTTAGTTACCTGCGGATTCATCGGTGGCTGCATCGGCGGAGGAGTCGGCATGAATGGCGACATTGCTGGAGCTGAAATTGAATTTAAAAAGTGGAAAATTTATTCAGTACTGTACATTTTTTTTGTAAGAGCTTCAGAATTTTTAAGCTATCGATAGACTTACTCATCAGAGGCGGAGGTCTGATTGGTGGCATGGGCGCCATTGGTGCCATCATCATCATCGGAGGTGGTTGTGCCATCATCGGTTGTGGCATTCCCATCGGCATTGTCATAGTGGGAGGCGGTGGCGGAGGCGGGGGTTGTGCTGGAGCCGGCATCGGTTTCGGGGCGGGTGGCTTTGGCGGAGCTTTCAAAGTTGCCTGTGGTTTCGACGCGGCAGCAGCCATGTGCGATAACTCGGCAGCTCGATTAGCAGGTTTCGGACCAATTTTTTCCTTCTCCTCGTCCGGCAATAGTCCCTTGACTTTGTGAATTTGATGAATCTGCTCTTCCAGAGTGATGTTCGCTCGAGCTGCACGGGTCGCCGCTTCGACGCTCGATGTGTGCCCGTCCCACGTGACCTTGTCGTCCTTCTTCTTGTCCTCCTCACCGATCTTTTTACCGATGGCCGTTTCCTCGTCGCCGACACCGAAAATATCTGTACGTCGCTCGGCAAGCTGCTTCAAACTCGCCTCGATCGCTGTACCGGGCGCGAATACAGTTTCCTGGGCCAATTTGTCGAGATGCTTGTCACGCTGCTCCACCCAGCGCGGATCCAGCAAACCGATTCTCATGTGCTCTTGGACCTTGCTCGCTGGTATTCGCTCGCCGGTTATCGGCGATATGAGAAACTCGTCCGGAGCAGTCGGTCTCGAAATTTTTGTTGCTGTATCGAGAAAAGATTTTTTTTTTGCAAATTAAAACTCCTGATACTGATAAGCAAAGATGATAAATGCTATGAGAGAAATCAAATTAAAAAACAAAACTGACCGTGTTGTTTTGGATCGTAACCCTTTTTGACCAGAACATTTCCTGGCGTAGGTGGGAGAGGTGGTGGCTGCATGCTCGAATCCCGCATTTTTCCGTCTTTCGATCTTTGCGATTCACCGGGAGGCGATACGTCATCGTCGTCGTCCTCGTCACTCGAGTCCTCCTCCATATCTTGGACCTGAAGAAATGATCAAATTTACAAAATAAAACGTTCGGAAAATACTCGTTTGCTACGGATTACAGGTTTAATAGTTTTAGCTTACTTGATTGTTGTCCTTGGCACGATCTTTGTCGGCGTCTGTACGATTTTGCATCTCGTCGTCACCGTCGCTCTCGATCTGCATCTCCACGTCTTCGCCATCTTCGATGCGTTCCTGATAGATTAATTGCAAATTAAAATAAATAAAAGATAAATGTTTGTTAACGGAAAATCATCAACGTTTCGTCATCTTCCAAGCTCTACCAACCTGCATGAGAACTCTGGCGCCGACTTCGTCCGGTGTTGTCGGTGCCGGAAAGTTACCGACTTCGAATTGCTGATAATCCACCGTCTCGACGACGACAAAGTCGTGCCAATCAATTTGCGCGTAAGCGACTCTCTCCCTCTCCAATTCCTCCTCCTCCTTGCGCCTCTGTGCTTCTTGATACTTCAACCACTCGGCTCGATACTTTACTTGCTCGAGAATCTTGTCCATAGTGTAGGCCTCTTCGCGGAGGCGAGGCAACAAATCTTTCGGCGGTATCAAGACTTTGGTGTACTGTTCCAGGAGCTTTGTGAAATATTGAAACAGAGAGTGTTGAGGACGCAGAAAATCGAATTGAAAATTTCTCTGTTCCCGATTCATGAGATTCGTGAGAAACTGACGACCGTTTCTGGCCACAAATTGCGCAGTCAATTTTACAATGTCCCTGAAAAAAAAAACGTTAATAAGATTCAAATTAAATTGGCAAACGATAGGAGCAGAGTCAGGGAGCCTTACAAATCCAGCGCCGATATGGATGGTGGATCCGCTATGAATTCAAACTCAGCGGGAGGATCCTTGGGAACGAAAGGCTGCTCGACCTGTTTCAGAATCTCTTGTTGTTTCTGGTGAGCGCTCAGGGTGGCCGCTTTCGGAGCACCCATTCCGAGGGTAGGTTCCTGACCTTTGCCCTCTTTGAATTCTTTGACCTTGTGCTGATAGTAAGCATGGTAGGGATCACCGAAATTGAGGAAATTAAATTTTGGATTTCCCAATTCGTTCTGCCTGATTCTCGACTCGAATTCAGGACCATTTCTGGCGACAAAACTTGCGGTCTTGTCGACAATATCTGTTTGTGCTGTGTAAGGAAGAACAAGACAAATTTATCCAAAGTGCAAACATAGAAAATAGATATCTATATATTCTTTTTTTAATGGAATGGAGATGCATCATTTTTGGAGGTAATTTGGGTAACATTTATTTACATTGTTTTCATGCAAATGAGTATGCAATAAATATTATTACTATTATTTTAAGTGTTTGGTTTTTCTTGAGAATTGGTAAAAGGATACTTCTAACCTCCGGTGGAGGATAAATAATGCCAACAATTGGTTGCGAGGATGGTGCGGTATCCTCGCCTTCGACCGGCGGCGGTTGAGCCACCGCAACTTCTTGCGAAGGCATTTTTAGAAATTTTCACACCACTGTTTTCCTTATGCGTGGATACGCATCAAATTATTTATATTAGTCGTCAATGAATTAATCAACGGGAGGAGCGTCACCAAACGACAACGATTTTTTTAGGCTAGATTTCCACAACGACACTAATGCGCTCCAGCGCACAATGGAGCGACGGTGGCGCTAGTCGAACCTCGTGGACTTGCCGTCACTCCGCCAAAATCTCAAACACCCGAATGGTCCGTTAAGGGGAAGTGAAATATCTCGGTCGGTAATGAAAACTGTAATGAACTTTTCTCAAGGGTGCTAATTTTTTTTTGAGAAAAACGGAAATTCGAGCCGCATGCGCACGATAATTTCACATCCGGCTCGAATTCATTTTTTTCTTAAAAAAAAATTAGCACCATTGAATAAAGTTAATTTGAAAATTGCAACTATCTTCACACTTATGGCCCCGTCACGTGACTTTCACTTCGCCTTAAGGAAATGTGATACATACGTATCGATGCTCCGATGGTAACAAATCGCTTTCTCTATTTTCTCCGTGATGGTTGATGCTTCGACCAAAATTAAATTAGGTTTTTGTAGTCAATAGATATAAGTATGAAAACCTAATTTGCTTTTGCTCGTCGTATCAGTCGTTTTGAAGAAAACAGGGAAGGCGATTTGTTACCGACTGAGTCTGTACCACATGCTCTTAAGGACATGTAAAACGACTCAGTCGGTAACCAAAATCTGTAATGAATGCTATACAGAGGCGATAAGTAGACTTTTCGGGAAAAAGCAAAGCATTAGCGAAAGTGTGATTTAATACTGCGTCCGATGATGCTTCCCTTTTAAGCGAAACGTCAACCGATTTTAAAGTGCATTGATTCGAAAAATGCATGTATCTCTCTCGCACTCATATGTCACGTGGTACGGCTTTCACACGGCCTTAACCCGAATTTCGAATATGCGATGGAGTTTTTATCCGAAATCTCAACCCAGTTATGTAAAAGTACCGATTTATAATTGTGCCGAAGACGTCAAGAGACTGAATTTTATTCCGCCAATTGGATGTATGCCCGACGTATCAATATCCCAACTGCATCGACGTAACGAAAGATTGTTCAACCGAAGCCTCATTTGCCCGAATAAAAAAGATTTTATATTCACAGACTTCGCGATGACCGACAGTCGTGACTACGGTAATCGATAAGTAGGAGTTCTAGAATTGTAATTACCCAGATAGACAAGCACCACGAAATGGATTCAATGTGGCGCAATATTTGCACCAACTGCGTCGTTTTTGTGGCGCTTGTCCGGTTGAGTATAGGTAGTCGCCTCTTCGTGGATCGTTTGTTTAAAAAAAACGAGAAAAGCCATATTAGCTCGCAGTCACTAGTAATTTTTGCGAAAGTGCCGAAAACGCCAAATTCGGCAAGTTAGTTTGCACAAAAAGTGACGCGATACCAGAAATACATCACTTCCGGTTTGAAAATCTGATTTTTTGAGCCGAAGTGACGTCGTACCGGAAATGCGTCGCTTACGGTTTGAAAATTTCATTTTTCGACTGGAAGTGACGTATTGTAGGTATGATTTCACTTCCAGTCGAAAAATGCGATTTTCAAACCGCTCTTTTTCACACGAATGCGCGGCGATGATTAATATAAATAAACTATATTTTCATCAATATATATATATCTCTTTATTACCTCTTATGATCCACAGCATTATCGATTTTTTTTAGTATAGAAATTTAAACGCCTTCATCTACTAAATTCGTTAATAAAAATCACATTTTCCGTACGTAAATCCTTAACAATTATCGTAACAACAATATGAGTGAAGGGTTGAGTTGAAAGGAAACGGGCGAGAGGTCCCAGGGGTAAGTAAGGGTTATCGTTAAGTGTTGACTTTGGTCGAGGATTCGGGATTCGTTGTTCTCGAATGGATTCCCAAGTGTGCGAGGCGCCTGCGGCGAAGATCGTCCGGATCTGGCGTAGTCGGTGCGGTGACGCATTCCAGACTCAACTGAAGTGCTTTTCTCAGCTCGTCGTCCGGATCTGGCGTGGCCGGTGATGTATCGCACTCCAGACTCAACTGTACGGCTTTCCTGATCTCGTCTTCCTCGTCCGGATCCTCGACGCTATCTCGATATCTTTCGACATTCGTTGTATTTTCCTTTATCAATCTCGACTCCAGTGACTCGGCCGTGTCTTTTCGAATTTCTCGCAGACTGAGTTGAAGAGCTGTTCGAAGGTTTGCTTCTTCCTCATCCTCGCCCTCCAACTGAATCGGTATTATTCTTTCCCGCGGTCTATCGACTATCTGTTCGTTTTGTTGCGATATTCGTGCGAGTCGAGTGCTCTCCGAGGTCGCCGAAGCTGACGCCGTGTGAAAACTGACCCTTGCCGGTACTTTGACCCGTTCCAGAGCCTGCGCGGCCTCGAGAATCTTCGCTTGATCCTCTTCCGCCGTTCCCAATCTGTAACCCTTCGATACCGGCTTCGCGGAGGAAGTCGATTGCGAACCGCTTCTCGCGCGCGTCGTTGCCGCGTTCACGGGATTCTTCAGGATTACGTCGTCCGCCACGCACTCGGGTAGTGCTCCGATCACGAGGAATATCGAATATCCTGCAACAACGATCACCAAATACAGTCGGAGCTTTTATAGTTAGAAAATAATTTAATAAATAGCAACAAACAAAAGATAGGGTAAATGATTAATCGACTAACCTTCCTGTAGAAGTTGTGCAAAGTACATGGCGAGATACGTATCGGACAATAGCTGCGGTCCGCTCAATACAGAATTCAAGTTAAACCACTGTGTCCCAAGTTTTCTTATTGTGAACCAGTGACCTTTGTAGTTACAAATGTACGCTTGCATCTGCCTGCAATGTATATAACAGTTACAACTTATCTTTAAAAAAAAAATCCAATAACATTCACAATCACGGTGGCTGTCTTTTCCCAGGAAAAAAATTCCCTGACTTTTCCTTGACCAATTGAAAATTTTCAATGAACAATCTTTTAACGACTTCTATAAAAAAAAAAATAATGCTCCAAATGAAAATGCCTAATTATTGTATTAATATTTAATTTTTTTTTTTTTTTTTTTCAAAATTTTCCCAATTTTATAGAAGGTTCAGCGACAATTTACTTTGTCCCTGACCAATTTTGAAATTCTCTGATTTGTGCCAGTTTTCCTGGTTTTGCCTGACCGCGGCCACCACAACAATTTATTTCCACGATATAAAAATGTTCATAACTCTTGCAACTGTTTTTGCAAAGTTCAATGAGTTTGATACAGTAATAATAACAGTAACACCTACGAAGGATCATTTTGTGCGACGAGAGCCATAGGCTCGGTTCCGTTGTAGGGAATAAGTTCAAGGCCCCAGACTTCCAGCGCGCTGCTTATCACCTGCACGGAGAAGTATCCACTGTCGTCCATGTTACCCGAAGGTTGCTGAAACCGAGCGACTCTCCTGATAAATGCCTGTGGGCCAGAGCTTTGCAGTCAACGTACCTCGAGGAATCTCTGATAATCCTCGCTGTCAACGCCGGACTCAGCCATTCTGATTCTCTCCTCTTCGTCCATCTGATGAGCGAGATTGGCGAGATCGACCGCATTGAAATAAGTACCTTGCAGGAGAGCATTTAGACAGTGCTGGGCGCACAGATATCCCTCTTGCTGCAGAGCATAAATAACTTGCGTATCAATAAACGAAACAATTTTTTATGACTCCCGTCGTAAGTTGCATCGCAAAAGTTGCGTCACCTTCTCGTGAAATATACTCTCCATCCCGGCGATTGTCAGTCACGATGTAATCGTCCAAATTACTTGCCTCCTATACGAACAATAATAATCAGTAAAACGGTATATAACCCAGCAACGGTCAAACGTCATCCACAAAAATATTTGCAAGATTCTCGGCGAGACCGTCGACAGTTTTGACCCACCGAGGCTAGAGATCTCACTGAAAATTGAGGGAATCGGAGAGCCCCAAGCGGATCTAACGTCGAACGAGGTGGAGCATGTACAGGAAAGTCACTAGATCGAAGGGAAACGACGATGCTGAATTAGTGACGCGAGGTCGTCACAAAACGGGTCAATTGACCGTCAATTGACGGTCCCGTGACCGTCAATTGACGCATCAAAAAATGACCGATTTATTTGTGACCGATTTTCAAAGTTGCCACCACTTTTCGGCTTGCTTTCAGCTTGAGCCATCGATAATCGAAAGTACTTAATAAAACGAAAGTACAAAAAGGGAACAAGTGCTATGCACAAAAAGTCATTAACAAATAAAAACTAAATATAGAGTGTCATAAAGAAACGATGGCTGCATTACAAAGATGTGACACATAGTTTGTAATGAGAAAAATATAAATAAACTACGTTTCTTTTTATTATTCAACATAATCAGCTGAGCGTGTATTTTTATAACAAAATATGAATCCTATCCTTTCCTTGTTCTTATTCTAACCGGTAACGTCACCTGTTAATTTTTACTTCTTTGAAATGTATATTTACCGATTTCGTATAGATCCAAAATGTAATGTGGAAAAATTTGTGACCAATTTGTGACCGCAAAAAGAATGACCGTCATTTCACAACTAGATAGGCGTTATGGTCAATTGACGGTCACGAGTGACCGTCAATTGACGGATTGAAAAAATGACGGTCATTTCGCATCACTATGCTGAATAATGGAGGAGGCTCGGCGCCACTCGGCGCGTTGTGACCAGTTATTTCGTGATCGGTCACCGCGGCGTCACGCGGCGTCAACAATGTACCGAGCGATCGAACCCCAATGATACTAATATGTAAACAACAATCGAGACTGTCCCGCAGTCACGACAATAATTGCGATACAGTTTTAAAACGGTGATGATATTTTGTTTGATCGATCGACGGGTTTATCGTTGAAGCCTAGCGAAATGAGCGTGACGAGAAACAACGGTGCGACGACGGGCGACGGCCTCGAGGATCTCGGTATACCGGGACAGATATTTCTTCGCGATGCCCTCACGAGTTGCACCGATCCACTGAAGGCGATAGAAGAGTTTCAATTGGAGAACGGGGTCCTGTTGCCGTCGCTCAGGCCCATGCTGCCACTGCTCGATCTGCACGGCGTGCGGAGGCTCGATTTTCACGCGTCTGTCCTGGAGGAACTTCGCGACAAGCTCGTCAAGAGGATAAACGAGATTGGTGCGGAGAGGGGCGAGAAGAACGCGAACACCGGGGACAAGAGGCTGAAGGAACTGTTGGCCAAGAGTTTTCCGGCGGTGCGAGTAGCGGCCCTCAGGCCTGTCGTTATGTGCATACTGCGAAACACTCCTCACATAGACGACAAGTATCTCAGGGTTTTAGTCAGAGAGAAGGAATTGTACAACAGCGCGGATACAGAAGTTAAGAGGCAGATATGGAAGGACAATCAGAGCTTGTTCGGAGACGAGGTGTCTCCTCTGTTCAGCAAGTACATTATAGAGAAGGAACAGGTGCTCTTCGATCACAGAAATCTCAACAGTCTCTTCTTTACCCCGTCTCCCAAGGTATGACTCTGTAAACATTTCTTGGCCAACAATTTTCATTGCATACTGTTAACGTGAATTTTGTTTCTTTGCAGGTGAGAAGGCAGGGCGAAGTTGTACAGAAGTTGGCTCACATGATAGGCCACAGCGTCAAGCTGTACGACATGGTCCTCCAATTTCTCAGGACTCTCTTCCTGAGAACAAAAAATATTCACTACTGCACCCTCAGAGCTGAGCTCCTCATGGCTCTGCACGATCTTGAAGTCCAAGACATTATTTCTGTCGATCCCTGCCACAAATTCACCTGGTGCCTGGATGCTTGTATACGCGAGAAGAACGTCGACGTCAAGAGATCCCGCGAGCTCCAGGGTTTCCTCGACAGTATAAAGGTATAAGAAATAAATTAAATTTAAAAGTATTAAGAAAAAAGAAAAGGTATAAGAAAGAAACTCGTGTAGGGTAAAAGTGGGGAATATGGCCCGGTTCATATATCATTGATTTACGTGTTAATCGAGGCGGGTCATATTCACCACTTTTCCCCTATTTAGTAACTGCAATACGAGAATTGCGTCTGTAACGAGGAATCTTTTCAACAGAGAGGCCAGGAGCAGGTTCTGGGTGATCTGAGCATGACTCTTTGCGATCCGTACGCCGTGAATTTCCTGGCGAGCAGCGCTATCAAGATCGCCCTGCACCTGATAAACGGCGAGTCCATGCCTCGCGATAATCCCGTTCTGATACTTTTACTGAGGATGCTCGCCCTGGGGCTGTCCGCTTGGCAAATGATCGACTCCCAGGACTTCAAAGAGCCGAAATTGGACAGTCAGATCGTGACGAAATTTCTGCCGGCGCTCATGTCCCTAATGGTGGACGATCAGATAAGGCAGCTCAACAGCAAATTACCACCCGACGAGAGAGCCAGCGCGATTGCTATAATCGAACACTCGGGACCTCCGCCGGACGCTTGTCAAGCGTATTCGCAACTATCCGGAGTAGCGGCTGTGCTCTCGATGTATTACTCTCTGCACGTGGGTGGAGGGGCGGGAGGCGGTGGAGCAGGTGCGGGCGGCGGAAGCGGAGGAGGCGGTGGAAGCCTCGGCAGCGGCACCGGAAAAGCTCGGGGCGACGCTCGAGGTCTTATGAGAGTCCTCGCGACTCTCACCAACTGCCAAGCTCAGCGAGCTTTCGAAGATCCGTTTCTTCACACTCTCGTAGGTTTACTACGAATGAAAAAGTTTTTTATTTTTAGTTAATGTTGATCTGCAGCTAATCTATCGAACGTTTTTCTACAGGTATCGCTGCTAATTCTAAACATGGCTGACGAATTCTCGAACGAATCGTTCTGCACGGTGATCTTCGACGAGTTCTTCCTCGCCGGCCTTGGCAGGGACAATGTGACGCGGCATCTTCTCAAGTTACTTTGGTACATTTATCCGAAATTGCCACCGGCGCGTCTTCATTCTCTCGTTAAAGCTTTGCAACCAACGAGCCAAGTAAGTTATTCGGTGTTCGATACTTTACTATTTAAGAAAAGAGTGATTTTTTATGTTTGTGTGTTTCCTGTTTGATAACAGCACAACGAAGCTGTGCACAGTCTGTACGAGGCTCTGCGCGAGAAGATCGGCGCTCGACCGAAGGACGAAGCATCCTCGCCACCGGCGCTCGGCATCGAATGTCCGACTTCCCCTCTCACAAGCGTTCCTTCCATTTCGTCCCAAGGCCCCGGATCTCTCTAATCCTCGACACTCATTTATCGACGAGCCTTTGAACGCAATATGACGATATTTTATA
Source organism: Ichneumoninae sp. B BG-2022a (assembly GCA_030522725.1). Lineage (NCBI taxonomy): Eukaryota > Metazoa > Arthropoda > Insecta > Hymenoptera > Ichneumonidae > Ichneumoninae sp. B BG-2022a. Next base: position 14,135 of record JAPYZD010001817.1, read on the forward strand.
GCTAATACGACGAATTTATGAGAAATTACGCGGGGGAGAAAGTGGATGAGAAGCGCGGCAAGAGCCACGCTATTGACACGTTACACTTTCGGGTACAAAAAAAAAATATATATATATATTTCAACGTTTGCAACGTTAGCGACAGTCGTTTCGTTTGCTAACTTCACGCATCCAATGATTCAGTCTTCTCGTCAGTCTTTGCTGGAGTGGTCAGGGAGACGACCAAACACTCGAGATAATTGGGATCCAATTTGTAAGACAAGAGGATCATCGAGATGTACAGAGAGGCTTGTTTGCTGGCTAGTAAATATTTCATCCTGATATCGATGAAAGCCAATCTGTAAACAAAAGTTTTTGCTTTATGGTTCCGAGTTAGCCAAGCTATTGCGGATTAAGAAAGACGATACTCACAATTTAATGATAATCAGTGCGACCAGTGTCCACTCTGGCGTTTTGAATACAATGTTCGTGGCGGACAGCGAAAATGTCGTTACCAACGCTCTCACTGTGGCACATCTCTCCGAAGTATAGGAATACTGCGACGACGAGGTCTGCCCGCTGCCCCCTAAAGCGCGCAACAGATCCGGCAATACTCTGTTCAGTTTGTCGAGGAATATTCGGCGGCGAAGAGCTTTCGGAGCGTGAATGTCTATCATAGGCAGCACGACTTCCGGTTCTTTGGCTTCTTGCTTCGCGGAATCTCCCGGATTTGGGGCGTTTCGATCTATCACTGTCTTTCCTTCGTAGAATGCGCGCACCTATTTATAAAATATTGTTAAATCGAGTTATGGAAAATCATCGATTAGCGGGCGATAAATTTTAGCTTGCCTTCAACTCCAATCCTTTGGCTTCCTCCTGCAGAGCCGAGAACTCGGGCGGCGGTTTCAATTCACCGATTCTATCGTTTCCCTCGCGTTCCTCCTCTATCTGCAGATGATTTAGTTTCTTGCACAAAATCGCATACTTCTCTTGCGTTCTCACGTTCTCCAGAATCCGTTGTCGCGCCGATTCTTCACCGTGAAGAAGACAAATAGTTTCCTCGGTTATCCATTCCTGGAAACTCTTCTCAACGCGAGACGTTAGTGTTTCGAAGGATATCGACTTCTTCGATTCTTTCGATTTCCGGCGCTCTGTTTTTTTTGTTTCTCTGGAAGGCTTGAGCACGGGTTTGCTGGAATTCGGTTCAGTGCCACGATGCTCTCCGACGAATTCTCCAGCTGGATTTCTTTTATGGTCCATGGGTATTACAGTTTGATTCTTATTTTCAATTTCTGTGGAATTCGTTTTCTCTTCCGAAGCTATAGCACTCGGAATTTCGACTTCGGGGATATTTTCACTAATCTCCACTTTATCCTGGGTTTCTTGGATTCTGCTTGCTTTCACCTTTTTCTCCTCCTGTGGCAACGAACCACCGGGATAATTTTCTTGGTGTCTCTTCGATGCCGGAGCGTCATTCACGGCTGTTTGTTCCTCGTCAATGTTATCAACAGGAAGTTGGACCCCCACCAGATCAACTTCCACACCCGGTGGACTTCTGCTTCGCAATTGGCTCTTCGGCAAGATCTTGAACTTTGGTATCTCCTCCTGTTCTCTATGCCACAGGGGACTCGTCAGCATTTGCTCTGTGAGATATTCAGTGGCTATGTAACAGCTATAGCTGCAGAAATTCTTTACTCTGCTAATGTCGTAGACCTTGTTTCGCAGAGTTGATATCTGGTATTGTTTATTGACGGTTTTCTTGAGAGGATTGTCGCACAGAGGATATCCGCAGAGCTTTACTATCGACCTCTCCTCCGCTATGTCATCCATGTGGCTCCTGTTGATATGGGACAACTGAAACGTACAGAGAAATCAATATAAAAACGATACAAATGTCTCAGGCGGAAACGTCATTATTTACACTGTCGAGCAGCCAATCAACATCGACCTTCGGCTCTATCATCTGCTCCACGATCTTCAACGCTCTCGCATCGCACTCCGCTTTTCTCTTCAACAGCAGGGCCGTGGGGACATTGCTGAAGAACAAAAGTATCGCGTTACCGGCGAATAAAAACTGGCGAGCCAAGAGTCATCGACTCACTTCAATATCTCCGCGGCCTTGGCTTTCGCACTCGGTGTTCTGGCCGTCTTGGGACTTCGAGACTTTGTCGATGGTATATTCATAACGTAATATGCTGTACGAAAAAAACCAACAACCTTTGAATTACGACTGCAAACTGTAATCAATTTTTTTCAACTCTTCGAACGTTTGCTTACGAATCTCTTCAGAGTCTCATCAAACGGTGGAGAAAAAAAGTAATGTGCAAATTTGTTGTGGGTGCAGACGATGTATGAAGCGGAGCGAGGAATAAAAACGGTCTGCAAGGCACGGGTGACAGACCGTTCACCGAATGCGAATCCTGTATCGTGACCAACGTTATCATATCAAAAGTCTCTAGCGTGTTTAAGTCCGAAATCTTTATAACTTAATCGCTGTGTCTGCGAACACCTAGTCGTCGCTGTAGCACGGTAAATCGACGGTAAAGTGACGGTAAAGTGACGGTAAAGCAACGGTAAAGCGGCAGACCCAGTAAATTCTTCCCCCTTTTTAATCGTCGATTAAAAAGGTTACTAGGATTTGAGGTGGATGGTAAAACAGATTTGACTGACTTACCGTCGATGGAGAACAAATATCGACGGTGATTTGCTTAATTTTCCTGTGCCTGTAACGAATATTGTTGTCGAATTACCGTGTCTCAACGTAAAATAATTGATGGCAATTTGCTGTTGATTTACAGTTTCCGAAATAATATGCAGACAGTTAAATGCTGTCGAATTATTACTTTTATTTCACTCGGTGGGAAAATGGTGCGAAAACCCCCATTTTCACACCTTGTGGAATAAATTTTTGTTCGATACTCGTGCGAAAAACGTTTTCTGAACTCGTGTGGTTGCAACATTCCACTTTGGCTCGTGCTGTAAACTCACACTTGTTAGAAAAAGTTTTTTCGCACTCGAATCGAAATGTACTATTCGATCACATCTCCATGGTGAATCTTATGGATAAAAGACGAAAACGTCGCACTGTAGAATTATTTGTCGGACAATTTTGGGTTACAGTTTTCGTTACCGACCGAGTAGGGTAACCACATCGTAAATATTGGTTGTTCCGTCGGTATTCACATATGGGGGAAGCTTTAGGATCACTATCCCACTCCAGGAAATTAATGTGGCCTCATATTGCCGACCAATCCCGTGCGTGAACACATGCTGCTGCCACAGAGCGATAGCTGAGAACGAAATCGAGAAGAAACGCATGCAGATCGTGATGCAGATCGAGTCGGCCAGCAGACCCGAGCGGACCCGATTGGTGACAGGAGTGACAGGTAAAGGACGGTCTTCTTCGTTAACAATAATTTGAGCTCCAGAAAAATGATAACTTAATAACGCCTTTGTATTGGTGTGAATTAACATATTGCTACTAAGATTTAGTTCACACCAATACAAAGGCGTTATTAAGTTATAATTTTTCTATAATAGTAGTATATACTACTATATATATTTTAATACTAATGTGGATATATGAGGAAAAAAATAATATAGAAGGGTGCGAAATTTCCGAATGAACACTATATATTTTCGTGAAATGATAAAATCAAGGTAAGTTCAATTCGTCTTAAGTTCGAATTGCGGCACCATAATTTCGCCGAAAATAAAAGCATTGCACGAACTGTCCAGTGTTGACATTGTCGGCAAAACGTGACTAGCTCTAAAGCTGTGAAGGACACGCGGCACCAACTTGACCTTGGTGCCGCGTGAGTTTGTGTACAATACAAAAAAAAAATGTATCATGATAATAATGCCAAGGCATTATTATCATGATCACGTTCGCACAAATCTTTTAGAACTTTCAAAATTTTGATCCTATTGCTTTTCTGTTTAAATAAACTAGTACTTGAACTTTAATTTTGCGTAGATTTTCTGTACACGCTTTTTACCGTCAGTCAAAATAAGATCAACTGTCTCTGAGATAATTGAGTTTCACTTTTCACAGAAGCATCTGGTCTCTTCACCGACGAATTGCAAGACGATTTCCGCAACGCGAAGTGAGGCTTCACCGATTCGTATCCGGCTGATACAAACGATAATCCCAACACGGTTTGCCGACCGTCGATCCGCCTTCGGGCACGTCTATATTATTTATCTTCAAAATTAATCTAAGGTAAGTCCGTGCTACAGGCACACGTTAGGTTTTTAACCTGAAGCTTGATCCTGGTTGACGTAAAATGTTTTGCTTCCTCATAGAGGAAGCTTTGTGATGGTGAAAAAAAATTTTCGAGATTCTAATGAAAACGTGTTCAGAATGTTCCAAAACATCGAAAAATCACATTTAGAAAAAATGTCCGGATGTATGTATGGGTGTGTGAATCAGACGCGAAAAATT
>JAPYZD010001818.1:0-25053 GCA_030522725.1 Ichneumoninae sp. B BG-2022a
ACGTGGACAATTAAGGCATCGCGAGTGCCCCACAAGGCCCGAGTACAATGGTCCAGCAGGACTGAGTGCTCGTATCGCTCCACCAAACCAAACCAAACCCAATTTGTTAAACAATTAATTTTTTTCATAAATTTGTTAATAACATTTTGGAATTATTATTATGCAAAATGAATCTTTTCAGTGCCTTTAATGTGCATGATTTTGTTTAGATTTTAATACCATCGAGAAGTACTTGCAATATTCGCTTACTTTTCTCGAACTTATGCGAGATGAGCGGGAAGCGACATAGCTACCTTAAAGAGATCTTTAACAGATCTCTTCCATCCAAGTATGCGCACTGAGTGGCGATGCAATGAGATTATTTTTTTAATTTTTTGCAAAAGCGAACAAAAATGGATCGGAGGGACGAGATTAGTCGACGGGTTCAAAAAGACAGTATGCATGCACATGCGAAGGGACACAAACATAATCTCACATCTCGAGTGGGACATACTGGGCAGACTAGGGACTTCGTCGTCCTCGGTTGGATTGTTGACCCTCTGCTGTTGACCGCTCAGAAAGGTCGTAGAGTCGACCATCGTGTAGGAACCATGAGCGAGGCTCGCTAATTCGACCGTGGTCTCTTGCTTGACGGCAACGATTCCACCGCCGCTTAGCGAACCAGCGCCCGCTGCGCTGCCGCCACTCGCGCTATTTCCGGTTCCACCGTTGTTAGACCCACTCGTAGCGCTACCATTTCCATTATTTCCACCACCGTTATTGCCACTACTATTAGCCCCAACACCCCCACCACCATTGGCTCCTCCACCCGCGCTATTTCCTGCGCTCGTTCCGCTTCCGGTCGTCGAGGCGGACAGCGATTTTCCTGGTATCGACGACGGGCACAGAATCATCGTGTAAATACGTCGACTCGACTTCGCTTCGATGATCGGTGCGACTATTTTTTTTTATCTACTTTGCACGATTTAATCAATTTTTCTAGAACTCCCAGATTTTATTATAAAAAAATCTGGGACATTTTTTTAATCAAGCTCGGAAGCAGTTTGAGGAAAAAAAATCTTGGCCATATATTTTAATGTATTTTTTTGCGCTAAATACGAAACCTGTTGCTTTGCACTGTAATCGAAGTACATATTAAAAATATCGGGGTTCATATTATATGTTGAACTCCGTTAGCAATTAAAAAAAATACATATAATACACTTGAAAAAATCCACGACTGGGAAATCCGTCTTGCGCGATACTGCGTACGAGTTGGTGATTAAATCGTGCAAAACGTGACTCGGGACGAGCCACCTAGATATTTGATATATGACATTAAATCCGAGGAACCACATACGCTATTTCGAAATCTAAAATTTATCCCACCCGGTTGCATATCTGTATGTTTCTCCCGCGTGATTTATATATCCAGGCAATCGAAAGCGATTCACACGAGACTTTCGCACGGTAGCTGTGCGGCGCGAAATCGTGACGTTATTTTCTATTCTCTATCCGCGCATTGCTCTCCCTCGTCCGCCTGGACCGTTATTCATGCAAGTAATACCAATATTCATCGTCATACCGAAAAACGTGGCTCGCAGTTCGGAATAATCGATTATCGAATTAACGTAAACGAAATAAAAATAAATAAAAAAATTGAAAAAAATTGAATAAAAAGAAAAATACATACCGGGGGGAACAACGGTGGGTAATACTCCGGTCGCATTGACGGAGGGTGTGTCCGGTGCTACGGCGTCGACCTGGTTCTGTGTCGGTCGTGGGTCGTAGGCCGTCGTGCTGTCCACGTAGTCGGCGCTCAGCTCGTAATTTGCCATTGCCTGATGATTGTAGTAATTCGAGCCACCGGTGCCGGGTCCTGGCGATGAGTACTCGCTTCCACCGTACGTATAGCTGAAGATTCACACGAGAGGGCCATACAAAATTAAAAGAATCCGTGCACAGTCGGATCGACTTACAAATATTTCTATCAAATTGACCGCGTTCGGTTGCTTTTCACGCATACGCTACCATAGTGCGTCTACTGTACGCACTGTACTATCGTATTATCGATACACCGATACATTGATATATCGATAAATCAATATATGACTATTAGGGTGTTTCAAAAAAGGGCATTTTTTTACATTTTTCTCACACCTTTTTAAAGTGCAGATTTCGATCTGAAATTGTGTTGAAAAAAATTCTTTCCACCCTCCAAAAGTATATATTTTAATCTGAGATTGAATCTTGCGAACGGCAGGCCTAAACAAAAAGTCTTACGAGTTATACCCGAAAAGAAAGAAGATGTCGATTTTTTTTTGTATAAAAATCGAATGCGGCATCTCAGAATGTTTGGCTTTGGCCCGTCTTTCGGGAGGTTCATTTTGAGATTCAAATCTATATTTTTTGAGGGTGGAAAGAATTGTTTTCAACAAATTTACACTATTCGACATTTTTACAGTTTCCTATATACAAATTTTAAAAAATAAAGTAAAGGTATAGGGTCATCAAAATCGGTCATTCAAAATTTTTTGGAAATTTGAGTTTTGCCTCCGTTTTCCCGTTTTGCCCCACCGTCCCATTTTGCCCCGCTCTCCCCTATATATTTCGATCCAAAAATACATCTCGCTAAATTGCGATTGTTGACAATTACGACTAAATAAAGGTGCCACATTTTTGGGGTACACGTCGAATGCTCTTAGAATTTTTTGCTAATAACCCTTTCGTGAGGTTCAATTTGACATCGAAATCTATAGTTTAAAAAGGTGGGAGGAAAAGAAAAGTCCATTGTGTGAAACACCCTAATCAACATATCAACATATCGTTGGTCTGTTAATTACATCGTTGTAATTTGCGTATGATTACGAGGTTAATTAGCTTGCTGTAAAGGCGTGTGTGTGCACAAAATTCCTGATGAATCTCGAACGACGTGATGCTGGGAAACGGGAGGACCGAGAGGATGCTGTGCCCGATAGCCAGTCACTAGATGATGAGCGACACTGGTGCCGCTGCAGTTGCTGCACAAAGGCGAGAGCGTCGAGATGCGAGGGTGTGACGCGCGAAAGGAGCGTTCTCGCGTGGTTCGAACCACCTCGCCGCGAGAGCCGCGGTGAGAACACGAGTAGTTTCATCGTGTGGTGTGCGAACTTCTTGGAACGTGACGAAGAAAGCCGTCCGGGAACGCGCGTCAACGATAAGAGGAGTTTTCTCACCGCATCGACAAAGGGCCGTTCCTTATCTAGGCGCTTTCTGTGCCATGTTTATTCCCGCCCGCACTGAGCGATTCGACGCTTTCATCTCTTTCCAATCGCATTCTCTGTCGGGGAGCAACGAGAGACGCTTTCCAGGTGACCAAAGATCGCGCGTCGCCAGGGACCGTCAAAGTCGTCGCGTCTGCAATGAAGGGAGCGTTTTTGGGAGGGAAAAAGATTGAGTGGGTTGTTTTTTTCAGGAGTGATGTTGGGACCTAAGTTACCGCTTGGTTGGGGAATGTTTCTGGGGTTTGGGTTCTTTTTGGCTGATGACGACGGTTTGATGGTCGCGACGGCGGAGCTTTTTTTCTGTTTATTCTGTCACACGGAGCGATTCGACGCTTTCCAGGTGACCAAAGACGGTCGCGCGTTGCCAGGGACAGTCGAAGCCGTCGCGTCTGCAATGAAGGGAGCGTTTTTGGGAGGGAAAAAGTTGAGTGGGGGGTTTTTTTCCGGAAGAATGTCGGGACCTAAGTTACCGCTTGGTTTTTGGGATTTGGGTTCTTTTTGACTGATGACGATGGTTTGATGGTCGCGACAGCGGAGCTTTTTTTCTGTTTATTCTCACTCACACGGAGCGACTCGACGCGTTCATCTCTTCCCAATCGCGTTCTCCGTCGGGGAGCAACGAGAGACGCTTTCCAGGTGACCAAAGACGATCGAAGACCAGGGAAAGTCAAAGTCGTCACGTCTGCAATGGAGGGAGCGTTTTTGGGAGGGAAAAAGGTTGAGTGGGGTGTTTTTTTCGTTTGGTCGGGAAATGTTTTTGGGATTTGGGTTTTTTTTTGGCTGATGACGATGGTTTGATGGTCGCGACAGCGTAGCTTTTTTTTCTGTTGATACTGACCCGCCGTTGTAGGAGTGATGTTGGTCGGAACTGCTCGGCGTTTGATGCTCGAAGACACTGCTGTCCGGAGCCGTTTCCGATGCCACTCTCATCTGCGCCCTGTGAAACCTCACTTCGTCCTCGACCTTCTCCCGCTGCTTCTTCGACATACGACCGAATTTAACGGCTGAAATTATACAAGAAAAACCAAAGGGTTAGATCATTCGATAGTTTGATGCACCGAGAAAAAAAATTTATTTGACGGTCACCGTTTATTTGGTTCAAGTAAAATATTTATTTGATATAAATAAACATTTATTTAAATTAAGTAAATAGTTCCTCAAATGAAATAAATATTTATATAAATAAAATAAATATTTATTTAAATACAATAAATATTTTACTTGAACCAAATAAACGGTGACCGTCAAATAAATTTTTTTTTCTGGGTGTGGGATGTTAATTGTCGGGGTATCTTAATGGTGAGCGCGCAGCGTTGGATTTCTCGTATCGAAAATACGTTCGCTGGATAGAGGAAAAAAAATCCGACCTCGATGAAAATTGTACAAAACAATTGAAACGTTTCTCCGCCGAGAGTCCAAATGCCTCATAGATATTTTATGAGGGAATCGTCTGAAAATCTGAGAATTCTCGTGGGCAGAGATTCGCAGAGTGGAGGCTCGAGCGTTTCGAGAGGAAAGGCGAAGGGGATGGAATATGCGCAATTAGTCGAAACAAAGAGCTGAGCGGCTCAATCACGAGAAGACGTTGGGCCGAGTCGGTCGGAGGTTTTCCCCTCTTGCTCTCCCCGTCCTCATCGGCCAATGAACAAAAGCCCTCTCTAATGAGTCGCAAAACAATCAAACATCGTAATTACTTTTTCACCGATATTAAAAGAAGCGGAGAAGGAGGAAGAATTAAAAATATAGAAAAAAATAAAAAATCTCGAACAATCCCTGCGCGAAACCCGCGCCGCTTCGATCATCAGCTCTATTCGTTATTATTATTCATTTCTTTGCGCAATAGTTACGGGCTTTATGAATATTCCGCGCGATTTTGCATAGCGAGTTAACAACCGTGGTCGTGCGCATGACGTCATGTGGGGTAAATGTTGATAGCTCTGACCATAAATGTGTAAAAAAACGATTTATCACTACTCGAGGCTAATAACTATTGCCCGCCACCTTGAATACGATCGAATTTAGTACTATTTAAATACATTCATGCAATATCGCATAGTGCAGTATGATGGCGTAATAGTATGACGGTGTGATGTTATGCCAGTATGACGGTATAATGTCATCCAGTATGACGGTATATGACGATGTATGATGGTGTGTGATGCTGTATGATCGTGTATGATCGAGTATGACGGTGTATGATGATGTATGATGCTGTATGATGCTGTATGATGCTGTATGATGCTGTATGATGCTGTATGATGCTGTATGATGCTGTATGATGCTGTATGATGCTGTATGATGATGCTGTATGATGCTGTATGATGCTGTATGATGCTGTATGATGCCGTATGATACTGTATGATGCTGTATGATGCTGTACAATGCTGTATGATGCTGTATGACGGTATAAGATGGTGTATGATCATGTATGATCATGTATGATGCTGTACGATGCTGTATGACGGTGTGCGACGACGTAAGACGGTCTATGGTGCAGCAGACATAGTTAATATTTCATTGTTAACCATGCATACTCGTAGTTTGGACAATAGTATCGTCTACAAAAATCTAGAGTTTCAGGCTGCTGTAAAATCTGTGGAGCTACCGATGAGATATTTTTATACTGTACGATTTTCCACGTACGACTACTACGGCGTACGAGAGTCGTTACTACTGGATCAAGCTCCGTCGACGCAGTGGAAAATCAATGAAGCGATCAGACGCCTCGAGTTTCTCGTTTGCGGGCGTCGGGCAGTGGGTTCGCTTCACGTTTCCGTCACGGAGAGAGCATGAATAAACGCTCGTGTGATTATCTCAGCACTGGGAGAGAGATAGAGAGGGAGCGAAGGAGGGAAACGCGACGACGACCCACGCTCTTCTCGTACACTAACGCACCAACGGTAAAAGGTCTCCCCCTCCCCCCCCCAACACACACCGAACACGCCGACACGCTCTTCGTGATTCCCTCCGATCCCCTCTCGACTTTCGAGGGCCGCTACTCACCGAGCAACGTCGGTCCCTAATTCACGAGCGTGGCCCGTGAAACTATTCGCAACGAACCACTCAATTACCACTCTATAGTATTCATTCCTCGTGCATGTTCTTCGCTGCCCGTCGAGATTCGCGTGCCCTCCAAACTCAAACGTGCACTCCGATTTCAATCGTCCTGCATTCTCTCCCGCGTCTCCAACTCCATCGCTCGCGTCTCCTACTCCGATCTCGAGAGCGAGATCTTTTTACTCCAAGTGCGCACCCACTTCGCGCGCGAGGATATTCGCAATTTTTTTTTTTTTCTTCGATTCTTTTTTTTTGGGACGGCTCTTTCGGATATAGCCGAAACAAGTACATCGACGACGTACTTGTTTGCGATATAACTTTTCTGGACTAAAGGGGATTTTTACATCGAAGTTCGTTGGGCGAAAAAAAAATATTACGTATTTTATTTTAAAAATCCTTTTTTTATTGTTTTTTTTTCTGAAATATATATTTTTTTTAACTATTCACACAAACGTCAACAACTTTATTTTTATTAAAAAAAAACTCTCGATTGAATTGCAGAAAGTAAAAAAAAACAATCGCTGCGTGAATTTAACATATTTTTGTTTTATTTTAAACGTCCGACCCGAGTCTTCGACTAAACTCAATTTCTTAAAAAGATCAACGACTTTCAGATATGGCAACGATCTACTTGTTTGCAATCTATCTCTTCCGTACTATCGGAAAATATTTTCTTCGAAGTTCGTCGGGCGAAAAAAACGCATTTTATAAAAAAATCCATAATTTGTTTTTTATCATCCACTGTCCAATATTTTTTTTTCCATTACTTTTTTAAAATCTATCCACACAAAAGTCAACACCTTTATTTTATTTCATTTTATTTATAAAAAAAATAGAACTCTTGATTGAGTCACAAAAAGTTCGAAAAGACAATCGCCGCATGAATTTACCATATTTCAATTTTATTTTTGTTATTTTTATTGCGGCTCGTTGATGGAGAGACACGTGGGAATGATTTTCAGTCCCACGCGTTATCTCTCTCGAAGTGGTTATTCGCCAGTGCGGCCAATCCGGTTTCTTAGACCCTTTCCTCGGGCGGCTCGCTCGCGTTGTCGAGGGGCTCGCGGGGGACGAGAGAGAAAGAGCAGAGCAAGAGAAAGAGAGAGGGGTCTAACGACGGCTTTACATCGTGAAACGATGTAGACGCGCATGCGCCGAATGGGGAACGCGGAAGCGTCGGGTCGGTACGCGCGTGACGTCAGCTCGGTATACGTCACGGACTCCGGGCCGGACCGCTACCAGCAGCGCGGTAGTCTCGCGTGTACCATTGCATGCACTATATATATATATATATATATATGTATATGTAAATATAAATATAAATATATATATATATATATTCATATAAACATATATATATATATGTGCATATATGTAGAACATATGCGTGTTGTACGATTCGTATGTGCAGCCCAGCCCGTATTGTGAAGCAGTATAAGAGGGGGGCGCACGACCACGTGACGTCAGGCCAGCTGAAGCACGATGCGCCTGGCGACACGGCGAGGGGAATCGCCCGCGTCTGAGCGGGCGGGGACGACCGAAACCAATACTCTTGGGCGAATCCGATTGATGGATATTTCGACGTCAAGTTAATAAACAAATAATTTAATATATATTGAAAAATATACTGTAATAATAATGAAAAATATGGTGAAATATATTGTACATTTATTAACGCACTGGGATCTGAATTTGCTTACGTTTGCTTTTTTTTGTGACAGTGAAAAACCAGATATTAAAACTAGAAATCTTTCGCCTGAAATTTCGGAGACTGTGTAAAATTTTTTTTCGTTTTATATATAAAAATGGTTATCAAAAGTATAGTTAAGAAATTATTAACGTATAATTTATTCATTCACTACAAAAAAATGTTTCAAAATTTATGAACGGTATTGGAAGCTTCTTTTTTACGTAAACTTTTTCTGAAATTTCAAACACGTGTGCAGTAAACTGTCAAACAATTTCGGTCAACTTATTTAAAAATAAAAGTGTTTGTAAATTTTAGGCAAAAGATTTGTAATTTTTATATTTGGTATTTCAATGTTACAAAAAAAGTACATTAATCTTCAATTAATGTAAGCAATGTGAGCAAATTTCAAGTTCCAGTACATTAAATTTACAATTTATTTTTACAGTGTTTTTGATATTAAAATGGTCCGATTCAACATTTTCGTGCCGCCACCCATAAAAAATTTCGTCTCAAAATAAACCATTCGAGCTCGCACTTCGCGCATCTTCGCCGAACTGCCTGTAACTTAACAGACCTCCATTAAAAAAAAAAAACCAAACAGTTCGCGTCAAGGCAGCGTTCATTTTCATTGGAATCGACCGAAGCGGAAGGGCGTCGAGAAGAGATACGCACTGGCCGCTGTGGAAGAAGGTGGACGGCTCGGAGAGGGCCGGTTCGGAGAGTCCCCGAGCGAGTGAGATGATGGAAGGAAGAATAGCGCGACAGGACAATGAGAGCGAGCGTACGCGTAAACAGAGAAAGAAGGAAGCCACGCGAGGGTCCGGGAGAGAAACATCGGCCGGCCGATGAGAACGAGCGGGAAGAATATAGCGCGAGACCGAGGCGCAAAGGGTGATCGACCGAGAACCGAGAGAAAGAGAAATGGGGAGAGACGCAGCCGTCTTCATGCACTACACACACATAAATCCGAATAAATATACGATAAATACGAATATACATATATACATACATACACACATGCAGATATGGGTACATACATACATTCATACATAGATCCGAATAAATATAAGATAAATATAAATACATATATATACATGCACGTACACACATGCACATATGCACACATTGATACATACATACATACATACATCCACAGTAAAAAATAATTTTGTTCAATACGCGACAAACTCGATTGTTACTTATTTGAATACACGAACCTGTCCTTTTATTTCCCGTGTCATTGATAATTTTAGTTTGTACTTCTGTTTGTAAAACTAGAAAATTTACAAAAAAAAAAAAATGGTGGACGTTTATGGACAATAAGTTGTTGTGAAAAGTACAAACTTTTTTTACTGTGTACATACATACATACGTACATACACACACGCACACATGCACAAATACATACATACATACGTACGTACATACGTACACACATACATACGTACACATATGCATACGTACACACATGCATACATATATGCATATATATAGATACACATATGGCAGTAAGAAGAAGAGGAAGAAGTAGCGAGAAAGAGAGAGGGAGGGAGAGAGAAACCAGGAAGAGAAGACGCGCACTCCGGGACGAGGGAGCTAGCGAGCTCGATGCATTTTCACGGCGCTATATATAGAGTCGTGGAATACGTGTCCCCTTATCAGTAAACGCGTTGCGTTCGTTCGCTGCAGCCGAAGCGACGGCGGCGCTTCGGCTGAAGCGCGGCTTGGAAGGGGGTGGGTCGGGGTGGGCGGGGGTGGTTGCGTTTAGAATAAACGTCCGGAATGACGTCCGAGTGGAGAACAGTTTTCCCGAGTTAAACAGGCATAGCGATAGATTAAAGTTCGTTCATTGCAAAGGCGCCTTGTCCCTCCGTCCCGCTCACGCCCGGCCGCATCCCTGTCCGGATTTCAGAATGGGCCGTGTTTGACACCAAAATAGAACGTCACCGAGACGAGAATATCCGTCCCGAGGCTCGGCCGGACTGTTTTACACGGTGGATGAAGCACCCCCGTGCGAACGCCGCTTTATCGCGGCGAGAAATCGTACGCACCGTTTCTACTTTTAGACGGGAATTTTTTTGGTTTATTTCATTTTATTTTATTTTATTAGTGGATTTATTGACAATATGCCAGATGGAACACTGTTCGGTACATCATGACATAGCGTCGATTGCCGTGAGAACATATATATCTATATATTGCCAATTGGCCATCGACCTAAATCCTTCAGTCAATTATTTTATTTTATTTTATTTTATTGCACTCTTTGGTCACTCGACTTCCCCAACCATTTTCCCTTTTCGCCTAAATCGGTAATCACGTTAGTAGAAAAGAGGCATATCTTTATTTTCGAAATTTACTTTTTCGGTTGCTCTTCTTTCTTTTTTTATAACAACGCGACTGGCAACAGCGTTGCTCAGTCAATACACACATTAGTACAATTGCGATGGATAGACATTTAATGTAACGTAATCCTTCTTGTAATTTACTTTATCTTTTTTAATTTAATTTAATTTAATTTAATTTTATTTTATTTTATTATTTTCCGAAATTCTGAGGAGAATTTTTGGCGAGCCGGATCCTGGACGTTTCTTCGTTCACTTCCGGTTTTGAATTTTTTATAAATTTCAGAGCCTCATATCCGGGCTCTTTCCGTATCGGATGTGAAGCTCTAAGAATTTTTACCGGCTCTTCGAGAAACCGGGATTAATCCCCGAGGAGCGGAAAAACTTCGTTGTCTCGCTTTTTGGGCGAAGGCAAATATCGAATTTCCGGCACAAACTTCAACATCCGCGAGTGTTCTCCAGCTCGGCTCGAAGCGAGAAGAAAAAATTTCGAAGTCACTTTGGTAATCGAATTAAAATTGGTTTTTTTTTGTGGATCGGAAAGCTGAGGCGGGACAAATCGACACGAGGAATTTTGATCAGGAGAGGCGAGGGACCGTTAGTCGGTCGACGACCGAGGCATAACCGCGGTCTGATCGTGCGGGCGTGCCGGGTGAGCCTTTGCTGTACCGTTATCCACGAAAAACCTCGCGGTGGGCTTTGTCCCTCGAAGAGTTTCGTTAGTCACAGAATTATTTACCGTTGGCTCTCCGCTCACCGGGACCGCGGCCAACCGCCACGATAAAAGGAACAAAAAATAATACATCAAAGAACACTTTTTTATTTAGATTGAATTTCAATTCGGAGCGAACGGTTCACGTAAAAGGAATAAAAAGAAAACGTATCGCGGATTGTTCTCGCCATTCTATCGCCGAAAGACACGAAACCGGATGTGGTGAAAAAAAAAAAAACCCTAGAGGGCTTTTATAAGAAAGTCATATTTTCGCCCATACACGATGTAAAATTATACGATGTAAAAAAAAAATTCGTATGCAATTTGAGTATCGGTATGCAGCCAGAAAAAAATTTATTTGACGGCCACCGTTTGTTAAGATTAAATAAAATATCTATTTGATTTAAATAAATATTTATTTCATTTAAATAACTATTTACTTAATTTAAATAAATATTTGTTTAAATCAAATAAATATTTCACTTAATCGTAATAAACGGTGGCCTTCAAATAATTTTTTTTCTGTGTGTGGGACATTTTTATGCGGAAACTGGTATATTAAATTGCATGTACAATAGCGATGAAAAATGTATGTACAGTATATTAAAAACTTTAGAAACACTTCACTTTTTATAATTTACTTTAACTTTTACTGTAAAAATGCATTAATTTTTCATCAAAATGGTACATTAAATTTAATGTACCCATTTTACCATTTTAAAAAATCCAGTCCGCTAAATTTACCATTTTCTTCAACAGCATATAATATACTATAATATTATAATTATAATATTACATAATATTTTTGCCCGTGTAATATATGATAAATAACATTTTTACCCGGAATAGATTTGAATGGAAATAGAAAAGAATAATTGATAACGCTCGACAGGTGCAATTATCCGATAAGCCTCGTTAGCCGAGTAAGAGTTAATGTTCGAACGGCGGGATGGAAGCCAATGGACCTCTCAGACTCAGCTATGAATTTTATTGCTCCGCCCGCCTATCGTTTTTCTCATTCCTTATTTCTTCCTCTTCATCTCTCGCACGGATTGCGCTTTCGTAACTCACGACGCCCGGCATGTGTGCATGCGCGCTTATGCATATGTGAGTGAGGCTAGTGGCTTTTGATAAGAAAGCGGTGAGCCCGAGCTCGAGAGTTCAGAAGGAGGGAAGGGACTCTCTCGCACTGATAAAAGGTCGTGCACCCCGAGCGGAGCGCGTGCCGCCGCTGGAGTACACGCTGTTCTTCCTATATGTATCATATATATTTATTTATTTATATACATACAAAAATAAATGCATATATAAATATAAAAATAGATACGCGGTGTTTCGGACTAAATCGACCTCATTCTGACCCTTGACATGTTGGATTCGGCCCGCGATTTTTTATATGATTGAACTAACTCTCAAAAGCACTGGGCTATTTATTTAGGTTTTTTCAGATTGTTTATAATTATTTATATTTAAAAAAAGGAATTTACTGATCGTCACAATTTTAAAAAATGAAATAATTCTGAAAAATCATGTGTTACATATAAGAATTTTGAAGATTTGAGTCAACGTGTGTTTTTTTTTTTTCAAAAACGACAGTGAAAAAAATTTGAAAAAAAATCAGTTGATTATGGGCTATCACTTGACCATTTTTATATGCAATTTTTTCAGATTTTACCGAAGAATTTTTTTTTAGTTTAAAAAAAAATGTATCGCATGTCGTTTTACACGATAAACGATGTGAGTTACGCCCTTCCGTTTCTCAGCACCGATATTATAATAATTTACTCGGTACTCGTCTCGGCGAGACTCGGTCGAGCTGGCTCGTTGCCTACCGAGGCCGTGCCTGCATTCACGCGATACCCCCTCGGTCGAGACTGTCTCGGAAATCGCCGAAAGTCCGAATTCACCGGGAAGTTTGGCCCACTCGATAAACGGGCCGGCCGACGAATTTCAACCACTTCCGGGCTGCGAGTGCAACTTCCGTCGGCCGAAAATAAAATTGCTTCGGGAACGCGAGTATCCGTCGTTTCGCGAGTATGAAATTAACAAATAAAATCTATAATTTTCGAATTTTATTTTATTTTTTAATTGAATTCATACTGTGGGAACCGTCGATTTTAGCCCAAAAAAGCGTGTTTTATTTATTTTATTTTGTCATCGGGAACTGTCCATCATTTCGCGGGTATGAAATAAACAAATTAACCTATCATTTCAGAATTTTTTTTTATTGATGGTGTGGATGTTGTCGATTCGAGGACAGAAAAAACGTTTTTTATTAATTTTTTTCTCGGTAATAAAAAAATTTTATCGAAAAATCGTAATGGTGTTCTTATCGTGTGAAAAAAATCGTTATTGATGAAGACTTACCATCTCTGGACATTCCAAGCCGTAGGCACTTTTGGAGCCGGCAGTATTGACACCGGTTCCTGTTAACTCGGTCGACGACACAGTTCTTGTTCCTCGGACACTGATAATTCACAACCGCCGACTGTGACCTCCTGAAGAAACCTTTGCATCCCTCGCACGTTATCACCCCGTAATGTACGCCGCTGCTCTTGTCGCCGCAAACCTTACAGGGGATTATCTCGATCTGGGCTGTGAACAAGCAATAAAAATAAACAAAATTAGATCAAACATTTTTGGCAAAAAAAATTAAAATTTACTGCAATGTACATTGATTACAATTATATTAACAAATGAAGAAGATAAAGAATAAAATTTCGACAAAATCCAACGATTTTGACAAATTTTAATTTTTTTTTTGTAATCTTCATCTTTTTATAATTTTATGTCAGTATTTTTCCGACAACAACGCTTCTTTTTTTTATTACAAAAAAATTATGTTTACTACACCGGGATGTCCCACTTGTCGATGATGCTTGTAACATTGCCCGATAAAATAATATTCGAAACGTTACGGACGTCTCCTCCGATTACCAAAATTTTGATAAACGAAAATGAAATAGGAACACTATTTTACGAATTTTGTTTTTTTAATTACAGCACGATATATAGTTTCCAATTATTTTTATAAATGATAAATATAAAAAATAGATTTTTTTAATCGTTAGCGATTTTACGACGATTTTAATGGAAGCGACTATTTTTATTTAAAATTTTTTATTTTTTTTATGTGTACTACGCCGGGGTGTCGCACTTGTCAGTGATGCTAGTAACACTGCTCGATAAAACAACATTCGAGACGTTACGGACGTTATCTCTCCTCTGAATACCAAAATTTTGACTCTTATCGTGTCGTAACGCGACAGATGAAACTACGCGATACTACGTACCGATAAGCTGCCAAACCAAATGCGACACGTCCCCTTGGAAAACGAGTTTTCGATTACGCAACGATCGTGTCGTGTCAATTACGATTATACGCCCGACGAATTTTTTTTTCACCTCATTGCGCACGATAATCGATTAGTGTTTTCTCCGCCGATTAAGCTCTTTTTTGGGCCAAATTCTTATTATTTTATGAATTTAATTTTTTTTTAAAGACTTTTTAAGATTGTACAAAATAATAAAAAAATAAATAAAATAATATGTGGACGTCCGAACTGCATCGTAAAAAATTATAATCAATCGAAGCGCCTTCAAGTGTCCCAAAAATCGCAATTTTTGACTTCAGACTATAATTCATATATCTTAAATATATTTCGTCTCACGGATAATAAAAATTCAAAGATAATTAATGTGTGCAATTCTTAGTATTTGATCGATTTAATTTAAAAAGAAAAATTCGACTGTAACTCAATTTTAAAACACTATGAAATTGACAAATTGGATAAAATAATAATTAATAAATAATATTATAAATCAATGTTCGAGCTACTGCATCGTAAAAATTGGATAAAATAATAATTAATAAATAATATTATAAATCAATGTTCGAGCTACTGCTGTCCTATAATCGCAATTTTTGTCTTGAGACTTTAATCAATATATTTTAAATATATTTCGTCTCACTGATAATAAAAATGCGAAGTCATTTAATTTGCGAAATTTTTTTTTTCTTCAAGCTGCAAATCGGTTTCGGTTCGACTACCTCGTATGGAATTGGCCTGGACCCTTCTGTCGTCCAGGACAGTGTTTCCAGGTGCGTCGCCCTGGACCGTCGTCGTTCGCGTTCTCGCATCGGTTGGTTGCGGACTCGTACTGTCAGCGCCCCAAGTAGGCCCGTCGAAAACCGACAGATTTCCCTCCATTTACACTGGTTTTTTATCAGGAAGTCATCGCATTCCCGGCTCACCGCGTCCCTCGACGAGACATGCAGCATATTATGGTTTAGCGACGTTTAAAATTTTTTTTATTAAATATTTTTACTGGTTTTTCTTGTTCACTTTTTTTTTAATTATTTTTTTTTAATTCCTCGACGATTAAAGCGCCCACACGAGACTTAATCCGTTCGCTCGATCGCCCGTTACGATGAACGATGAATCTCGAGCTCTCCCGGTGAATAATAATCTCCGGAGTCGTTGACCTTTGCCTCGAAATCGAATCTGGTACTCGACGAGAGGCTCGCTGTCGGCTTCTCGCACTGTCGATTAATATTGTTCCTTGTCACGTTTTTTTGGTACATCGTGTCGGATACCGAGTGATCTGGCAATTAATAGATAACACCCACGTCAATAAAATATATTTAAAAAATATATTTGAGACTTTAAATTCAGTGTTTTTTTTTAATCAAAATATTAAACGTATATTTTTATGTTTGTCTTCGAGACATATGTTTGCAATCACATTTTCCAAAATGAATCCGAAATGGACCATTTTTCAACAAAAATACATTTCACGTATCGCAGATATATTTTTAAAAATATAAACGAAATAAATATATTAAATAAATAAAACATATAAATATTTTTAAAAATATCTGCTACATGTAATTATTGTTTACCAAGTGGTAAACAAGAATTGTGTGACAAATATTTTAAAAAATATATCTGCGATATGTGAAATGTATTTTCGTAGCGAGAGAACAATAATTTCAGTGGTCGGTTTCAAGTCGAATTGGTGATTTTTTTTAACACGCGCTATAACGCGTATATTTACCGCTATTGTCGATAATTTCCGATCTGCTTAGATTTTCATCTAATCAGTAGCCGACTCTTAATCGGCCAGAAATAATTGACGGGATAACTTTGTAAATAAAAAAGAGAAACTGTTTTTTGTAGATATAAACTTAAGCGATAAACCGCGTTCAACATACTTTAGAGCATTGACTCGACACTTCTGCTAATTCTTCGTTAATCGTTGTTTATAACGCGATGTCTTATCAGAGAAAGAGTGAGGAAAAAAAGAAAAAAACACTAATGTATGATTCTAAGCGACACTTTCCAAAATATTTTTAAAATACATAATTTTTCAGCGAAAATACATTTCACATATCGCAGATATATTTTTAAATATTTGTCACATATAATTTTTTTCCCCATTCAGCGACAGAACAAGAATTTCACTGGTCGATTTCGAGTCGGACTGAAGATTTTTTTTACCGCCATTTTCAGCAACTTCCGGTCTGCTTAAATTTTCATCTTATTGGTACTTGATTTGTAATCAGATAAAAAATATTCACGCGACAACTTCGTCCATTAAAAAATAGAGAAAAAAAAAACAAGAGAAACTGTTTTGTATATATAAATTTGAGCGATAAACAGGGTTCAGTCTACGTCGGAGCATTGACTCGACACTGTCGCTAATTCTTCATTAATCGTTGATTAAAACTCGATGTCTTATCAATACAGGAGTGAGAAAACGAAGCAGAGAAAAAAAGAACAAAAAAATCGTCGAAAATTCATCGTGGCATCGCCTCGTCTCTAGCGGGGCTGCCGGATATCGCGTCGAGAACCGCTTGCACCATATAGTCAAACATTACATAACCCGCGAACGATGAACCCAGAGTACAGTCACCCAACATACGAGGCTCGCATCTTCGCGCTCGCTCAGCGTTATCGGCCGCGATCGCGTTACCGAGTCGCTTCAGTAGTGGTGCAGCTGCACGATGACGAAAAAATCTACTGAAATTCAAATAGTTGCCCAGCCCAAAAAAAAAAAAAAAAATTGGTCTTTTCCGTGTCCATTTAAATCGCTCGCGTATTCCTTCGCAACGTTCTTCATAAGACATTTTCACTGCAGATAGTCTTTTCACCAGCACAATTTTTTTTAAATAAGATTTTTGTTGGTAACTTAAAAATTCATTTTTTTTCTCCACGAAATGCATTTTTTACTGGACAAAAAAAAAATTAACCTATCGACTTCTTATCTATTACATCTGCCACATTGGCGAGACTCTTTGGTCCGATTTGCATTACATCGAAAGTAAAAAAAGAAGAATCATCTTCGCAAAAAAAAAAAAATCATAAAAAACTATCAAGAGGATTAATTACCATTTCGTTAACCAACCAAGTGTTTCCTCCATTATAGTAATCCACCGAAATTAGTGTCTGATCGGCGCCGTGGAAATCGCACGTTTCGTGATCAATGGCGTTAAACGAGCGCGAAGAAGGAAGCCGGTTTTTTCTACCACCAACACACATACATACACATACACACTTACATATAAATACATATAAAAATCATACCACAAATACCACATATGTGTATATATGCGCATATGTTATATATGTGTATATCTGTACATATATTATATATATATGTATATCTGTGCATATATTATATATATATGTATATCTGTGCATATGTTACATATTTGTATATAAGTGCATATGTCATACATATGTGTATATATGTGTCCCTTTGCACAAAATTTCTCGAGGTCTCGACCGGTAGCGGAAGTCGCGAGTTGCGTGTATATTATCGTTTATATACAACGCGAAGTCTCAGTCCCCTGGGCAAGTAGGACGATCGAGGATCGACGAGGTTTTTCGAGATGCCGGCATTAGTCTCGATAGCCGCGTATGGAGTCTCGAGAGTCTAGACCCGGAGAGACTTTGGTTTCCAGCGGCGCGCAGCTTCCTCGTGCGATAGAGGCGCGCCGTATACGAACGCTCGAGGGAAGGAGGAGGGAGGTCTCGAATAAAACCCGGAACACAACATCGGCCACGTACAACACGCTCGGTGCGCTCGTCTGCAGGCCGCTGGGCCGCACCGGTCTCGAGGATCTACGGCCACGAGCCTGCCTCTCGAGACGGAGAAGAGCTCGGCGCATAGACGATCAAAAGCTCGATTCGAAGATGTGTCGTTGCAGATAACCGACGAGGAAGAAGAAGAAGATGAAGATGAAGAAGCGCGTTCGTTGCGTCACGTGAGATTCTCGCGTCGATATCGAGAAATAGGTGAAAAAAATATATACTTTAAATCGGTAAATCGACCTTTCGCACGAAACTAATGGAATTATGATTCATATTTTTTTAAATAATGATAAAGGTTTTTTTTATAAATAATTATTTGGAGAATAAAAAAAATGTGTGTCTAGAAAGAAGCGCGCTCGTTGCGCTTTTCTCGTCGAGATGCTCATGTCGATATCGAGAAATAAGTGAAAAAATATATTTCAAATTGGTAAAGCGACCTTTCACACGAAACTAATGGAATTCTTATTATTTTTAAAAATAATAATAAACGTTTTTTTATTAATAACGATTTTCAGAATAAAAATATGTATGTCTGGGAAGAAGCGAGCTCGTTGCGCTTTCTCGTCGAGATTCTCATGTCGATATCGAGAAATAGGTGAAAAAAATATATTTTACATTGGTAAAGCGACCGTTCGCTCGAAACTAATGGAATTATGATTCATATTTGAAAAAATAAAAATAAATGATGATTTGGAGAATTAAAAAAAATGTTGTCCATGAAGACATACATTTTATGACGTATATTTAGAATATACTTTAAATTGGTAAATCGACCTTTCGCACGATTCTAATAGAATTATAATTAATATTTTTTAAATGAATAAAAACGAAACTATTTCGAGAATTGAAAAAAAAATGTATGTCTAGCGTTCCAAAATAAGCGTGATAAATGTGTCACTGCAGATAACCGACGGGGGAGAAGAAGAAGATGAAACCGAAGAAGCGCGTTCATCGCGTCACGTCAGATTCTCGTGTCGATGTCGCAAAATATGTAAAAAAAAATATCCTTAAAATCGATAAAACGAAACTAATAGAATTACGACCACTGTAGAAAAAAAGTAGGAAAAGAAATTACGATTTCAAGAATAAAAAAATATGCATCTAGGGTTCGAAACTAAACGTCCCGATAAACGTATCGATCGGTAATTTAATCTTCGATGGCTCGAGTCGTTTATTTAATCTTCAATCATCTCTCCTCGCTAATAATAATTTCCCCGCGGTAAATATTTCAGCGAACCATCCGGAATTTTTTTTACCCATCAAAAATACACACACGCTCAAAACCGTCCAAAATATATTTTCCCCCAAGGAATCTCCACTCCCCGAAAAAAATAAAATAAAACCCAAATCAAATGCAATAAAGAAAAAAGAAAAAGTAATTTCTTTTCCCGGAGGTATTTGATCCAGCCTTAACAGTTTAAGCGTCCAATTAGATAAGCTCTTTTTTGTTTCCTCCTCCTTCGCCACCTCTTCATTCCCGAGAGAAACGGTGCTCGCGACTAGCAGCACTCTTCTTACATACGTTTCGCAGGCATTCCACGTATTTTACTTCTTCTTCTCCGGCGCGTACCCGGCTCTGGCACACGCGCACGCACATAAATCCAACAGTGAGAAACTCGCCTCTATACGTCCATATGCATACATACATACATATACATATATAAGTATACACATATGCACATATATGTGTATATGTTTATATATGTGTACATATATGTGTATATGTTTATATATGTACATATATGTGTATATATATATATATATATATATGTTCGGAGAGAGCTTTTCTCGTCTTCGGCAAGCTCTCGTCGATTCGGCCAAAAATCACAGCTGTAGGCCGAATGTTGCCCTGGGGCAGCGCTCTCTGGCGGTCCTTGGCGTCCCGGCGCGTTGCCGGAAGCGCCGATTCTTTTCACGGTTCACCGAGGGTATAAAAAAAATGTAAAAATAAAACGAAAAAAAAAACCTTTCCGACGATCCGCGAGCCGAGGACGGCTCTTTCGAACTCCCGCACCGCGGCACGCACTCTTTCACGCACGCGCGTAATCTCTTCACACTAACAGGAGCGCGGAGCCGCGTGCGCAGCCCACACTCTCTCGTCCGGCCACGAAACTCTGACTTGCACCAATATGTGACTCGTATGTAGTCTCTTTTTTTTGTTCTTAATTTCACTCTTCTCTAGGTCTGCTGGAAGGCCCCGAGCCACGCTCGCTCCTCTTATTCATTAACGTTTCACCCCGTTCAATGCGATAGACACTGAAACTAAGCAACGGCAGCGGCAGCGGCGGGCAAACGCGATTACTAGGAACTATCACTCACACGCCACTTCTATCAGACGTCCGGGGAGTCATGACGACTGGTGAGACGTTGTACAAGAAAACAAGTACGCGGTGGCGATCGAGAAACAAATAAACGTGTGCGTAAAAAAAATAAAAATAAAAATTACGTAGGTACAAAAAAAATCAAAGAAACGAAGATGATGAAAGGTAAAAAAAGTCGATAAAAAAAAATTATAGCGACGATGGAAAAAATTATCACGCACGCACTTTATTGAATTTATATTTTTGGACTGTGACGACGAGTAACAAAAAATTATGAAATTTTTATTCGACGAACTTCGCGTCCCGACTTCCGAAAAAGCACTGACCGGTCTTGCGGCGGAGTCTCGGGCACTGTTTAGAAAAAAATTATATATATGTGTATTTTTTTGTTTCTCTCCTCGCCCGCTCGCGGAATGAAGAGAGTTATTATTATATTTTTTTTTTGGTATTTTAAAAAATTTTTTTTTCGTAATCGGGTTATTTCACACGAGTTTTTTGTGGGCTTCGGTGTCGCACGAGAGGAGAGGTGTTTTTTCGGGGACCGGCAGTGTAGAGAGGAGCGCGCGCGAGCGCCTGCCTGGCATCTCACAATATGTCAGAAGCCCCCTCCCCCTCCCCCCGCCCCTCCCCGACGTCGCCCCCCACCCCCTTCTCCCCACCATCGCCACAACCGACGATGCTGTGGCAGGTCACTGAACTGTGCGCCACCGCCGATGATGGCCGAGTGCCTCGAATGCCCCCCACCTCTTACCCAACAATTCTTCCCCCTCCACATTTCCCACTATCTCCACCGGACTGACACCCCCGTAAAACACATACGAGACTCTACGAACTTTGTCGAAAATCTACGAGCCTCGCGGCTATAGGCGCGAGACCTGTGATTTCAATCGTCGTGTGTGAGAAAACAAAATAATAAAAAGACGTTCATTCGATAGTCAGCATTTTTTCAGAATTATTGTAAATTGACTTCAATTTTTTCAGAATTATTGTAAATTAATTTCAATTTTTTCAGAATTATTGTAAATTGAATTCAATTTTTTCAAAATATTATCAATTGATATCAATTTTTTTTTCAAAACATTATTAATCAATAAAAAAAAATTTTTTAATATTATAAATTGAATTCAATTTTTTCAAATTATTATTGAACAATTTTAATATTTTTTTTATAAATAATTCAAGAACGTTATTAATTGAGATCTGTCATTTTACGGAGAGTCGTCGTCGATGGTTGTTATAAGAATTTTTTTCTGTAAGTATTTTTGTTTGAATTTATAAAATCGTTCGTTTATTGATTTTTCCGGATTTAGTGAATCATCTGATTTTGTATAAGAGATATTTAATTTTTTTTTTTTTGAGAGTGTTGTTTATCCCGTAGGAGAGATTCGGTTTATCGATGGAGCCGGCGAGCGCTCAGCCTCTCCGCTTTCTCGCCGGCAAGTACGTACGGACGTTCTCGACCAGACGCTCGACGACTACGCCGCGAGCCGCGAGTCTCCAGCCGGCCGGCTATGCGCTCCGCAAGTAGAAACGGCGCAGTGGTCAGACGCGCAGAGTGTTGGCCCGAGTTCGCTCGACGTTCGCTCCGGCTACGCCCAGCAGCCGAAAGCGTGAGCGAACGCACGTGCTTCCGACGTTTCGGCCGATACATCACCCCAACCGGTGCATCGAATAATTATCGGGGACAATATTTATTTACGAGACTCTACCCGAGCCCCGTCATTCGGCTCATACCAATATGCCGATCGATGCATTCCTCCGCTAACGAATCTTCCAATTATTTTCTCCAATTTTAGTTAAACAAATTGCGAACAAAAAAAAAAAAACCTCATAGGGAAATATTTTCTTCTCACATGGCTTGTCCCCTCGTATGCATTAAATAATTCTATTCCATATTGTAATATTATGTACTGTACTATTATGTTGTTAAAAGTTCAGAGCTTTTACGCTTAATAAATGATCGGGAGAGTAGATGTTTATGTAAGAGTGATATACGAGTGTGATATATTTTAATAAGTACTTGCGGTGCAATAATATATGAAAATGATTTTTTTAAAATTCTAATGATCTATTGTAAACTTGACCTGTATATCGTTTTGTAGACCACCTTGCTGTAAAGCCAAAACGTATGCTCTTTCTATAAGCAGTAAACTTTGTTATTATATGATTACAATTATATTGCAATATTCATTATAATATTCATTACAATATTCATTATAAAATTCACCATAATATTTATTATACCAATTATAATATTTTTCGAAAATTTCGGATAAAATTTTGATTTCTTCCCAGCGCAGTCATCGCAGTCGAGAGCGGGCAGAGAGTCGTTTTACCGACGTTCCCCTTCCCAGTGTAGCCGTTCCGCGCCTTCTCTCAGTTTCTCCCCCCTCTATCTCCATCTTTTTCTCATCCGCACCGGTGCGGACGCATCGTGTGCTCGGCTAGATGCGGCGTTCTCTGTCCGTCGTGTTCCCTCGGCGACGGTTCTCCCGTTCCTTCTCATTAGTTGCATAACCGCGAGAGCGCTCACGAGGTTGCCAACCTGCCCGCCGCGTAATACTCTATAAATACCCACCGCAAATAAATAATTGTGCAGCGGTGCAGCGGGCGCGCGCGCGCGCTCTCGTCGCCGATAGTCCGGCTTGGCGCTGCCGTTTCTACTGTGCGCTCGATACGCGATCGATCCAATGGCGAAAGTCGCCCGCACGCTGCGCGGGAAAGTCTATAAACGACCGGCGTGTCGCCGCGCATGCGCGCCGCTTCGTTTGACATTGGACGTAACAGATCGGATAGATCGGATAGATCGGCCGATCGGTTCGCCGTGCAATGTTTCAAAGGATTACGATCCTTATCTGCTCGGCGGTTCCCTCGGTACCTCGGCGGCTCGTGAACGATCTATTACACATGTTTGGAGTGCTTGTTCAATCGCGGGACAACGATCGGTACGATACCGACGGAGAAAGCCACCGAGACTCGCTCGACGCTTCTGGATATCATTTTTATAATGGGGGGGAAAGTATTTACCGATGATTTCTGATCGGTTAATTTTTTAGTCGCCGGACTCGATGAGGTCGCGGTTCGAATAAACGTGACACGATTGACGATTCGATGACAATGCCTGTGAGAGACGAAACGGGTCGGTAAAATTAACGATTAATTGGCATAATTTTTAGGGCAACGTTTCTTGTGTAGGGAAAAAAATTGTAAATTTGATACACTGGACTGCAAGCTTTTAGGCAATAACTGGGACGTTGTATTTAATGGGCAATTGTGGAATTAATGTAAATTATTGGATTTAAAGTGCTATTATAATAAAATTAAGGTAAATTATTAAAAGTAAAGTGTTTGTAATGTTTTTAATATACTGTACCATCATTTTTCATCGCAATTTTATATGAAATTTAATATACCGGTTTATGCGGAAAACCTTCCAGAACTGGTACATTAAATTTTCGACGAATTTTTTAACGATGTAGTAAGTTTTTTTTTTTTTTTTTTTTTTTTTTTTTTTTTTTTTTTTTTTTTTTTTTTTTTTTTTTTTTTTTTTTTTTTTTTTTTTTTTTTTTTTTTTTTTATTCAATTTTTGGTGGCTCTAAAGAAACATCCGCGATCTATGGAGAACAAATGAATATTTTTGAGAAACTGTATGACTGGACGAGCAAATAAAAATTCTCGAGCTTGCGACATCAATAAGCATGATCGATGGTGCAAACGAAGATTGAATAATATTAGCGCTCGATTAATAAAATTCGCGCCTTGCGTCTCGAAAACTTATGAGTTAAAAAATAATGGAACTTCCATTCACTCAATTTTTGCTTATTGGGACCAAAAAAAATTGTCTCGAGAATCGAGAATTACTGAAAATTATCGAAAAAAAAATAATAAAATAAAAATAAAAAATTCAGTATACGACATTAATCGCGCGCAGGATAAGTGGCTATAGCCACGATGTAAACACAGGCCGGACGACGGCGACGACAGCGTCGACGGTGAATCGTTAAACGCGAATGTGGGTCAGGCGCTGAGGTGAGTCTTCGATCCAAGTAGGTAAGTCAATCGATAACCCTACGAGAGCGACGGAGAGAGAGACAGAACGAGACCAGCGCTCGTTAACGTTCCACGGTATTCTTTTGATCATGAGCGCTTGGAAAATGTCCAATCCAACAGATTACAGTCTCCTTTAAGGACGCCTGAAACTCTGTCAATAAATGACTCTTTATTTGCTTCTCGCGCACAAACACACAAATATATGAGGTATTCCATACGGTTTCACCACAATTCATGATTATTTACTAGGGGTTTTTGGAATTTTTTTCTGAATTTTCGAATCGTATTTTTTTAAGATATCGAAAAATTGAACTTTTTTTAAAAACCCCTATATCTTAAAAACTATTAGCCGTACAAAAAAGCTCTTAAGACATAAAAGTTGCAGTTTTAAGTGAACTTTTGAAAACAAAATTTTATAGATTTTTTTGAATGCAATAAAAGTCCATTTCTATGAAAAATAGACTAAAATATTTTTTTTTCAGCCAATATGTCATGTTTGATTTTTCTTTAAAAATTTCAGAATATACTCTCAAGTGTGT
>JAPYZD010001819.1:0-18550 GCA_030522725.1 Ichneumoninae sp. B BG-2022a
TCTTATCAGCATCTTCCATAAGCTTGATTTTTTTCAGATTTTTATCCGATCGAGAAGTGTTTGTAATTCTCTTTTATTTCTCTCAAACTTAGGCGGCGTTAGTCATTGCGCTAGTACTACCTTAAATAAAATGTTGGGTGCCTTTTTGTAAAGCGGGCTCCATCGACGCCCCCCTAAAATAAATCAATATCTAATTACCGGTCTCGACACCCCAACATTCTCAGTCGGGTTGGTTCTCGCACTATCTCGATAGGGTTTACAAAGAAACCCCAAAAAGCTCCCATCGATCGTCGAGCTCAACAGCTCTGGAACCCCCGAACTTCGCTCATCGGTGATCGGTGAATTTTTCAATATTTGCCTAACAAATTTTCATCCGAAATTCTCCCCTCCCGATTACACGGCCGCTCCGCCGTTTTCCACGTTGACACAATTACGACCGGGACGATTAGTCCCTATAGATACGAAAAGTAAACTTCGCCATTAGCGCTCCGGCGTCTCGTCGGACGCGACCGGTTACCGCCATTAGCGAGGTGGCTCGCGGGTCCGGGTAAGCCGACGGGTGAAGAATTCGCAGACGTTTGTTAAAAAGTACTTTGGTCACGCGAGATTAAAGCTCCCTCGTCGCTGTCACTGCAGCTGTAGTTTCGGTCGCGCACGGCCCGGCCACGGAAACCGTGGTCGTTTCGTTCCGGTCATTCGAGACTTGTTTCCGGTGCGGCGCCATTCGGCCTACCCTTCGCCCCCTCCTTTCCCCGTCGAAACTCCGCAGCGCCATACGCTCTCCCTCACTCGTGCACTACATATTCTTGTACTGAAAACGTCATTGAATTATCGCGGATACTGCACACAAAAAAAATATCATTGACTGAAAAAATAAAAAATAAAAAAATTAGCTTGCGGGCCTCCAATGAAGTTAAAACGTTGTAAACGTTGTTTCATATGATAATATCATATGGGATTGTAAGAATTGAAAGTAGAAATGAAACAAATACTTTTTCTTCGGCAGCCCGCAAGCGAATTTTTTTTTCAGTCTGAAGATGCTCAGGCAGGGTTTGGTCCGGATGGCTGTTGACCGGGCTTGGCGCGGGGTCGTGCCGGTATTGGGACCCTAATCGCTGGCCAGACCTACCCCAACTGGGTGCTTGTCTCTGTATACATGGATTTGTGATGTCGATTAGTCGATAGTTAGACATAGGCGAGAAAACACGTGTACAGTACACGACCGCGTTTCTCCGTTCCTCGGGAGCCAATCCAATTAGGAACGACCGTGTTTTTCCGATACCCCACTACCTGCCCAAGCACCTGCCCACCGTCCCTTTCCATACGCAACAATTGTCGGAATTACAGCAACGACGATTTCATTCGCAGGTAGCAAAAGGGAAGGAGTCGTTTGTTTCCCCACGAAGCAGGCAACGGACCTTGAGAAGCGGTCGAATTGGACTTGCGCGGTCGTCATTTTCGAAAATACGCGGTCGTTCGGAATTATGCGGTTGGGAGAAACGCGGTCGTGTACTGTACATTGAAAATATACTTAATTCTTTTACACCTTGTCCTCCGTGGTCGTTTCGTTCCGGTCATTCGAGACTCGTTTCCGGTGCGGCGCCGTTCGGCCTACCCTTCCGCTCCGCCCCGGTCGAAACTCCGCAGCGCCATACTCTCTCCCTCACTCGTGCACTACATATTGCAATTATTTATAACGAGGCAAGTTCGCTGTCGACACAAGCCCGCTCTCGTACCGCGCACAATTAACCGTTCATAATTGCACGCGGTTTGCTTCCGTTAATCGTTATTTCGACAGTACATTATCGGCTTCGCCATATCGCTGACGAGATTACTCGGTTCCCAATTCAAATTGGATTCGTTTTAGGGTCGTTAGGAGTGGGTGGCTCCGTGTCGCTACTTCTATCAGCATTCCGTGCTTTGTCAGCTTTGCCGGATTCGGGCTTTGACGTACCGAAGAGGAGGGGGGGGGGGGGGGGGAAAAAAGCTTGCGAAAAGAAATTTCATTAACAGCCGTCGGGCAACGTGGCGAAAGCCTTTGTGGACGAGGGCGAGCCTCCGCGAGCGGCGAAGGGTGGAATTTGGTCTGATAGTCTCGAGGAATCCGCAGTCTTATGGTAGGCCTTGCGAGTAGCGCTCGCTTCGCATAAGTTTCAGAGAAATTAGAGAAATGGCAAATTCTCGATGGTATGAAAATCTGAAAAAAATCGGGGGTTTTAAAGGTGCTGAAAAGATTAATTTTGCGTAATAATAATTTCGAAATGTTTTTGACGAACTGATGAAGAATAAAATTGTTCAACAAATCTACCGGAAACCCAACTTTTTTTATGAAAATGTATTTGTTCATTTTACTGAATAAATATGAATTTTTTCAGATTTTTTAATTCACTTTGAATTTTGCGATTTACTACACATTTTTTCAATATATAACAAAAATTAAAAGTCAATTTAAAAATCTGAAAAAATTCATACGTGTTCAGAACAGTGAACGAATCATTTCCATTAAAGAAACAGTTAGATTTATTTTTCTTCAATTGTTAATAACATTTTGAAATTATAATTATGAAAAATTTATCTTCTTATTACTTTTAAAAAGCTTGATTTTTTTTCAGATTTTTATACCACCCAGAAGTGTTTGCAATTTCCTCTCGTTTCTCTGAAACTTATGCGAAGTGAACACCATTCGCTAGGACTACCTTAATAAAGGTGCAATTGTCGGTAATCTCATACCGCACCGAAAGAGTGAGAAAATTGGAAGGAAGGGGCTTTCGCGATTAGCCAATTCATTTTTTTCGGCTGGAAAAAAAAAGCACACACACATTGTAGAGAGAACTTGGCGACTCAACCGTGCGATCATCCGGTCGCAGACATGTTCCGTGAACCGCGGGAGGGACGCTGCAATTAGCCGAATCTGTGAAAAAAATTTTGACTTTTTTTTAAAACCATTTCGGAGAAGGTTGACGATGGTAAATCGTCGGATTGGCTGAGAGGGATTGACCGGATTTGCGATAAACGAGAGATAGAAAACGCACCGGTAATGGGAAAGATTTAAGAGCTTACTCCTTTTTTCGCTTCGTCGAATCCTCGAGACCCTTACCCAGCGGCGGTATAGCACCGTGGTGGTTTTTATTTCCCCCCATTTTAACCCGGAGTCATAAACTGCGCGAGATCTCGATCTCCTCGGGATAAGAAACTCCGTAAGGCATGGTTTTTGAGATCTTTTTATCCGGATAAGGGTGCAAGACTCGTCGATCGATTTTACATCGAATAACGTCTCTCTAAATTTCAAATAACTTTACTCTAATTGTATGTGATATTTTTTTCCTCAATGTTCCGATCAAGTTTTTTGCCTTGGCACGAACGAGCAGAGCCACACTATACATAAAAAAAAATTATATGAAATTTAATGTACTGATAAAGACAGTACTTTAAATATTTGTAATCATTTACTTTCATTTTACTATAAAAGTAGGTTAACGAGGCAGTCCTATTAATCTAGCTAAAAATGGGTCATTTTTAAAATTTTTTTCTAAAGATATAATTGTGGGTCGATATTTTTCAAACTCGCAGAGTTTCTTCATCATACATTTATACACATTCATGCATTTTTTCATTGACAAAAAATAATTATTTCTCGACTTAGCAGCAGAACCGTGTACCGCAGTGGACGATTTGCACCGACTATATATAATAGCAACTCGTCAGCCGTGACACTCGGTTCTGCTCACAAGTCGAAAAATAATGATTTCTTGTCAATAAAAAAAATCGTGAATATGTACAAATATATAATGAATAAACTCTGCGAGTTTCAAAAAAGAGTTTCATCACACAAATTAAAAAAAAAAAATCCAAAAAATGACCAATTTTTTGCCAGATTAATAGGAGTGCGTCTTCAATTCCAATCATTTTCTGTACTTTAACTGTAAAAGTATTTCACTGCAGTCGTTCATCACGCCTGTACATTAAATAAAAATTACCAATATTAATACTAAAAATTTCAAGACCGGTGCATTAATTTTTTTTTTAATAGTGCCAAACTGCACAGACGATAATCGAAGTCCGGGCGAGCTTTCGGTCTCTCCGAGCAACCACCAAGCGCCGTATACTCCCTTACACTTAGTGTTCCTCGAGCGTCTATGTATTCGCTTACAAGGCAATCTCTCCGTTCGCAGAAGCCCATTTCGCAGCCCGTCCGCATGCACGCAACGTAATCTTATCCCAGTTACGAGTATCCAGAGGTCTGGATCGAACTTGGCAAGGTCCGCGCGAACCGCCGACCAGAGTAAGATAGGTTCTGTGCCCGACTATCATCGGGGTCTCAACTCCAGCGTCAAGTCTATATCGAATGCTGCGGTTGCTCCAGTGTGCCAACCGGTCTCCCGTCTCTCGTCTTTAAAGAAACTTCGTCTGGAATATATGCAGCGCCAATTCCCCGTTAGTAGCACGTTCGCAGCCAATTCGCAATACCCGAGACAGCTGCTCTGTGCCAAATAATGTGTACACGAACTTTTTCCCGGCGTTCTACACTAAAAAAATGTTACTTGAAAATTAATGAAGAGTATTGGAGGATTTTTTACATAAACTGTTTCTGAAATTTCAAGCACGGTAAGATTTTTATTTCTCCTTAAAGTTTTTGTAAATTTCAAGCAAAAGATTTGTAATTTTAATATCTGGTATTTTTATTTTACAAACAAATTAATGTTCAATTAATTTGTGTAATATTAGCATATTTCAAGATCCAGTACATTAAATTTATAATATCAGTCCTAGAATTCTTTCAATTTAAAAACTGGAGTCTGGAAAATTTTTCTTTAGGCGGATCTTATCGCGCAGTACTGGCACGATACTGGCCAGACTCTCGGGCCTGGCGGGGTCTCGGGCCAGTGCTGGGAATAAATACTGGGTCCGAACGCATTTCACCCGAGTAGTCGAAGTTCCGACTGTGAAATCGCCAAATCGCATTTGTCCGAACAGTATTTATTCGAGAGGTCATTTATCCAAATCAATTCGTACTGAATCTCTGTGATTCATATTCACTAGACCAGTCTAGACTAGACAAGTTGTATTATTTAGTTTCGCGATTCGGTTGATTGGCGATTCGGGCGAATGACTATTCGAATGAATGACCGTTCGGGCGAACAACGATGCGGCGACCCGATGTTTGAAAGTTTAACGATTCTGGAAAATTATGTTTGGGGAAATTATTATTCGGAAAATTCGTTTCGGAAAATTGACAATTCGGAAAAATTCAGTTTCGAAAATTTGACAATTCGGAAAAATTAAGTTTCTGAAATTTGACACTTCGGAAAAATTATGTTTCGCAAATTTGACAATTCGGAATAATTAAGTTTCGAAAATTTGACGATTCGGAAAAATTAAGTTTCGCAAATTTGACAATTCGGAAAAATTAAGTTTCGAAAATTTGACAATTCGGAAAAACTAAGTTTCGGAAATTTGACAATTCATAAAAATTAAGTTTCGCAAATTTGACAATTCGGGCAAATTAAGTTTAAAAAATTTGACAATTCAGAAAAATTAAGTTTCGGAAATTTGACTATTCGGTTGAAGTGCGTTCGAACCCCTGACTTCCGGCCATACCACGATTCGGTCAAAAGCCGAAGGCTTCATAAGACTTTCAAATTATTATTATGCAAAATTAATATTTTCAGTACCTTTAACATGCATGCATTTTTTCAGATTTTTCTACTACCAAGAAGTACTTTCAATTTTCTCTTATTTTTCTCGAACCTATGCGAAATGATCGCGAAGCGACATAGCTCCCTTAAACAGCGCTCTATCGCCGGAAGGCCATAAAGGCCATGCTTATAGGCAGCCTGTATACAAGCTTATGGCATTGTACCATCGATATCACCGACATGTGAATGTTCCCCGTCATTCCCAGTATACTTTATCCCTTTCGAGATCCGTCATTACCTCTCGACGTACCGCTCGTATAAAGATAATTCGGTACCATCGCGTTTCACAGCCGTCAGTTACAGCATAGCCGCATAGCTGCGTTTCCATCGTCACCAATTTTGATGTCTGTCGACGAATGATTTGCCGAGCACTATAACCACTCAATCACAAAAGTCCGATGGTTATCGGGTTTCCCCATTATTCACGTGTACAATAATATCATGATCATAAATCCCTCGCATATGTTATGGTATAATAGCATCGACAAACAAATGCGAACGTTTCGCGGAATGGTGTACGAACGGGAATTGGGCATTAAAACCCTACGGGATTCCGGGTGAGGCGATGAATCCGTACGATCGGCGATGTCGAAGGTAAACTGCTAATTGACACGGGATTCGGCTAAATTTGCATTAAAACTAGATAACTCGGAGAGGTCCGATCGTAACGGGCAACCCATGAAATGGAATCGAGGAAGCTTTCAGGTCGCCACTCCAGCGGACGAGATCGAAGGAGTCCGGAGTGTATGTTCCCGATATAGTTCGGGTACTCGATAGTTCGACGCAGTTCTTAACGAAGACGTCCTGGTAGTTTGCGTGACGGTATTGCTCCGGGTTCGCATAGCCCGGGAACCTACTCGAGTACTGGAATTATGTACAAACAGTTGTAGATGCTGCAGAGTACGTCGAGACGCGGGTTCGACCTCTTACGTTGAGTGTTTTCGGAAATATTGCAGGGAAACTCTATAACGAGCTCCGAACGCATCCTATCGGTACGAAGTTCGAATCGGGTGAGAACGCCTCGTCGGATGGAATATCGAAATATGATCTTACTAACTTACTTACTTACTTACTGTCTTATAAAAGTGACAAGCTACTGTTGCTTGTCATTTTTATGGCAGTCGAGGGCCTCTTTATACTTCGATGCAAATGGCTGCTCTTCTCATGGATATATAATATTCATGGATATAATATTGTAGAAATTGTTGGAAAACTATCGGAAATATTGTTATATTGAAACCCTATGTTTATTTATTTTTTCATTATATTTATATATTATTATACACATTATTTACATATTATTATATAAATTATTTATATATTATGATATGAATTATTTATTTATTATGTTCTATACGGGAGAAGGCCCTTTGTACCAGAAAAAGACCCTTCACAAAAGGATGGCAATGAAATATTTTTAGGATTTTTTTGTATGTCGCGGGGTGGTCCATCTTTCTTACTATTTTTTCACCCTTCGTAACATGAACCTTATCTAGGAAGCTTCGGATACTGCGACTTGAAATCAAGTTTCTTCAGAACAGAAGTTTTTCAGAACAACAGTATTGCGCGCGCTCCGCGCTGTACCGGAAAACGTCACTTCCGGTTAGAAAATTTCAGTTATCGACTAGACGCCATTCCCGGTTTGAAAATCTTATTTTCCGACCGGAAGTGACGTATCTCCGATGTAACATAATTTCCGTTCGAAAAATGAGATTTCTAAATCAGAAGTGACTTTTTTCCGTATGACGTTACTTCCGGTTACCTTATCGTCCCACATTCACCACATTTACCCAATTACTTACAACTTTCCTAACATCAATTTTAGACCATTAGATCAGATCCATCTAAGTCCCTAAAAAAGGTCTTCTCAAGCCCCTCATCAGTCCGGATCAAATCTTCTCCACCGCTCAAAACTCCACATTTCTTCAAAGTCTATTATCGCTCACAGAATCCCCGATGCATCGAGCTATCCGTGAAAGTCCCGGAGTTCCCACGAGCTGGTCTCCCACTCCATCCCGACACCGCAGCGCAATTTTACTCTCGATCGGACACGAGTGCTGGATGGAAAGTTCGGCCCGGTGGAGGAAACAAGAGCCGACGGCTCTACCCCGGAAATTCCCACCGCCCCGTGGAATATTTAAGTGCCAATACGGGCGGGCCTCGTCATCAGTCTGGTCCGGTTGTCGCGATTGATCGAGATGGGCGACGGCAGGAGCTTCCTACCTGTCGCAGTGCTCGTTCTGAGCGTAACGCTGCCGTCATGCCTCGCGCGAGACACGCGGAGTCTTCGGGGTCCGCGAACGGTCGACGCCGGCGCCGTCATCGAGGGTTACCGGAAGGACTTCGAGCCCCATCCGGCTAATACGGATCTGGTGCCAGCCGCGTCGGGTCATCACGGTCACCACTCGGAGTCGGGCGGCGGTCAAAAGCACCACTCGGAGCACAAGGAGGAGCACGGCGAGAAGGGCGACAAGGGCTACAAGAGCCACCATCATCACGAGAAGGGCGAGAAGGGCGAGCACGACAAGGAGCATCGCGCCGGCCACCACGAGGAGCACGGCGGTCACAAGAAGAAGCACCACGACGAGGCCGAGAAGCACGGCGCGCATCACGAGAGCGCGAAGGGCCACAAGGGCGGTAAGTTCGGCGAGAAGAAGGGCCACAAGAAGGGCCACAAGACCAAGGGCTACCACAACAAATTCCACAAGGACGAGTACCACAAGGAGCACAAGTTCTACGACGACTATCACAAGGGCGGGCATCACAGCAAGCACGGCGACTTCCACGGTCATCACGAGAAGAAGGAGGGAGGTCACAAGAAGGGCGGCAAGCATCACTCGGGCTACCACGACGACCATCACGGCAAGAAGGGACACAGCTCGAAGGGACATCACGACGAGGACCACAAGGGCCATCACGGCAAGCACGGGCACGAGGAGCATCACTCGCATCAAGACTCGTACGGCAAGAAGGGCGAGCACAGGGAGGGCAAGAAGCACGGTTTCAGCAAAGGGCACAAGGGATGACGAGGAGGTCGATGAGTTCTTGGTCTGAAGAGGTCGTTGAATTACCGCGGATGCCGAAGACGCTCGGGCGGGGTTTGGTCCGGATGGCTGTTGACCGGGCCTGGCGCGGAGTCGTGCCGGTACTGGGAACCCAACCGCTGGCCAGACCTACACCGACTGGGCGTCTTGGCGCTGTATATATGGATTTGTGATGTCGATTAGTCGATAGTTAGACGTAGGCGAGAAAACACGTGTACATTGAAAATATACTTAATTCTTTTACACCTTGTCCTCCTCGCGTTTTTTATTAATGCCAATTTGTAGTTATGCACCCGGAAAAAAAAATTATTTGGCGGTCACCGTTTATTAAGATTAAGTAAAATATTTATTTGATTTAAATAAATATTTATTTAAATTAAGTAAATAATTACTAAAAAAAAACACCCATTCAAACACCCAACACTTACAACTTATCAGCAACTCGAACGAATGAACAACGAAGAAATAAACTGATTTTCTTAATTTTAAGTACCAATAATTAATTTAAAAGATAATAATAATTGTAAAAAGATGAAAAACCGTGGCTGAAGGACTTCGGTCGATGGCTAATTGGCAGCATATTGGTGATTGAAGTCTGTTATGTATTAAAAACTGTCCTATGTTATGCAACTGTCAATAAAGCCACTGCTATTACTACTAATTACTTAATTTAAATAAATATTTATTTAAATCAAATAAATATTTCACTTAATCTTAATAAACGGTGGCCGCCAAATAACATTTTTTTCTGTGTGTGGTGACGTGCGTACTCACATTCGTACCGGATGCAGTAGCTTTCGTGGGGGACATTATTTGCGATTGACCAGCGACTGTTTAATCGTCGTCGTCAATAATCAAACAGCGGATACCGGATGTTACATAGACATTAGTGAAGCGACGATATTATCAATACCGGTGCAGTTTAGCGACATATTAATTTTCTGGTCGAATAGCGACGATCAACTGGCTATGGAGCGATGGAAGTATCGAATCGAAACTTCGCGTTTTCAAAACGGCGCGGGTTTTGTCAAATTGTCACATTTCGTACGATTTCGTTCTCCGTTTTGAAGAGTCATCTACGCTTCGTATTGTTTAGGCCCGTCCGGGCGCTGCGTACAATGCAACGGGAGTCTCCGCTGATCCGGAGCAGCTGCATTTCTCTATAGGCTCTCGCTGAAATTGACGCGTCATATCGTCGTGAATCGTTGATAAAAAAAAAAAAAATCACGACCGCTTTGACGAAGAGATAAGACTATTGTTCGTTGAGGGAAGAGGATTATTCTCTCAGCCCCCCAGATGGCATTTTGTCAACAATATAATTTAACATTCGTGTACATTAACGGGCTGTAATAAAATAATTTGCAGGCGTTTTCTACGGTTCGGATAAAAATCTCCTAGCAGGATAACGTAGAGTAAAAGAGTGGAATATAGTCCGGTCCATATATCATTGATTAGCGTGTTAATCGAGGTGGGCCATATTCATCACTTTTACCCTACTTAAAAAGGCTTGCATTCGTTAAATATATTGTTCTCTATAGGGTACAAGTGGTGAATATGGCCCACCTCGATTAACACGTAAATCAATGATATATGGACCGGGCCATATTCCCTACTTTTACCCTAAACGAGTTACCGTAGTCGTATAAAATCGGGTGGTTTACATTCGTACGATGTTGAGCAGGAATTAATTGATGTGTTAAGGGTTTACTTGCGAATAGCGTTCACTTCGCATAAGTTTCAGGGAAACGGGAGAGAATTGCAAACACTTCTGGTTTGTGTTGCTTGATTAATGTGCCTTGTATGAATGAAGATGCTTACCAGCTATCTCGCTCAAACAACACTAAACAATGCAATACAAGTTTCAGCATCGGATACGCCGCAATCCTCATACCACTTGCTTTGAGAGCTTGGATGCATTTAAAATGTGCCACTTTATACGCAAGTTATATCCCGATGTAATAAACCCAAAGTGATGTCACTTCGGGATGAAAAATGGGATGTTCAAACCGGAAGTGACGTATTTCTGGTGTAACGTCACTTCCGGTCGAAAAACGAAATTTTCAGAACGGAAATTATGTATTTCTGGTACGAGCTCACTTCCGGTTGAAAAATTGTATTTCCGGGCCGGAAGTAACGTCATTTCCGGTAAAGAATGAGGTTTCAAACCGGAAGCCACGTATTTCCGGTCAAATTTTTGTTTTTTTGCACACGACGATATTACAGAGCGTTGTTGTGCATCGCATTATTGTGCACAAATCACCGAGACCCACAGAATAGTACCAGAATAGAATAATAAGGGAATAATAGGAGAATAATAGAACCTCGAAGTGAAAGCCCTAGGGAATCTCCAATATCTTTGAAAATTGGGATAAACAAACAAAAAAATAACCAAACAAGCAACTTTCTAAAAAATATATAATATTGACGTACTCGCAGAATATTTTCCAAGCAAAATATGCAAAATTGAATAATTTCTGTAACTGCGAATATGGAAAATCGATATTTTTTTTCTCGGTGAGCGCAATCGTTGCTCATCGTGCATCGCGCTTCTGCACCCGAACATTTAATTCAAGTAAATTCGGTGCGTTCGCTCTCCCGGAACAAAAAAAGGCCTTTATCGGACCGCGCGACGAATAAAACTGTTGAATAAAAAAAAAGATCATTTCCGCCGTGGTTACAGTGCGCAAAAATTTCAGTAAATTTAGCTGCAACATTTGTTAGCCGTGTGCGGAGCGCACTTCGTTTTTCTTCTTCCCCCCCCCCCCTCCCCCCCCGTCACGCTGCGTAGTTTCGAGTGAGCGTATATATCCGTCGGTATATTCACCCGTGGCTCCCCTCGCCGGCGCACTTTTTATTAGAGGTTTATGTTACGTCAAATCGGTGCCCGTTACGTGCCCGCCGTGCTTCTCGTGCCGCGTGTATTATACGTTTCGGGCGAAAGTTACAATAGTAATGGTCCCACTGTTCTACGGGGGGGGTTTTGCAGAATCGCCCGCGTTTCGCGGTTGGTGACTCACCGTGTATGAATTTCCGCAATCTCATTCCCCGCCGCCCCCCGCAACCCCTTGGCAAGCTCTCCGGCACTCTCGCCCCAGCAGCCACCCAACGATAGATGATGAGCTTTCGTGCGGGTAAGCTTTTGTTATTATTTCATCGCCCTATCCGGCGCCGTTCACGTTCGATGCTTATCTTCTTACCCACTTTTTCCCTTATAATTCCCATTCGTTTCGCGCGCGCTCCCATCGATACCCGATAGTACCGACGGGAAATGCGTTAAAAGAATAATAGGGGAATAATAGGGGAATGATAGGAGAATAATAGGACCTGGAAGTGAAACCCCTATGGAATCTCCAAGATTTTTGGAAATTCGGATAAACAAGCAAACAAATAAATAACCAAACGAGCAAGTTTCCAAAATATATATAATATTGATGTACTTGCAGAATATTTTCAAAGCAAAATATGCAAAATCGAAGAATTTCGAAAATAGAAAAATGGAAAATCGATATTTCTTTCTCTCGATGAGCGCAATAGTTGCGCTCATCGTGCATCGCGCCTCTACACCCGAACATTTAATGCAAATAAGTTCGGTGCGTTCGCTCTCGGTGCGGGTGAGAGTTTGTTATTTTTATAAATTAGATATAAATAAGAAACAAATAATTATTTATAAATAAGAAATATATTTTGTCTATTTATTATATATTAAGATGCGAACTGGTGATATTATTCAAATAGTTCAGATATTTTCATAATTTATCAATTTACTGATGTATTTTTAATATTGTATGTAAAAGCGTTTATTCCGTAAACTAATAAATAAATAAATTATTTCATTCCCCTATCCGGCGCTGTTCACGTTAGATGCTTATTTTCTTACCCACTTTTTCCCTTATAATTCCCATTCGTTTCGCGCGCTCTCCCATCGATACCCGATAATACCGACGGGAAATGCGTTTAAAAAAACGCCACCGCTCTTTCTACGGTCGGGAGTGTTTTTGTAAATTCATCAGGGAACGCCGCGAATTGGCGCTTCAGGTTGTTGCAGTTACCATATGCACTTCCCGATATAGGAGCGCATACGTGCCTGCGTTTCAACCCCTTTCTTTCGCCGGGCCACTCCAATTACATTAATTATACCAGAGGCAGCCCGTGACGATTGCATACGCCAACGCGCGGTGCGAACAATGAGGCTGTTATTTCCCGTAGACTGGAAATGTTTACACATTCAACGTTATTTTGGAGTGCACTCGTTCGCTCGGACTATCTGCGTGACCATTGAAACGACAGCGAGTGGCCAGCTGCATAAAATTTTCCCGCAGTACACAACATAAACCCAATTACGGCGACCAGTTTTACTTTTAACGATAGTAGAAACTTCGTTGTTGTTATTTTTTTTTATTGCTGATACAATCTTGATAGCTCACGGAGGACATTTTTTTCCACATTTGGTTATTCCATGGTTTGGAATACTTTGAGGAGGCTGATAGTTTTTTTTCTTTTTTTTTTTTATGGTACCACAACTTTTTCCGTGGGGAAGTAAAGCGAAACGAAGAAATTAAAGACAAGTATGCGAAGAAAATTTTACTGTCTTCTGAGTTACTGCGAGACGTTGAAAAATAAATTACTGAGGCACAATGTTATCGGGTCGTTGTTCGATTACAATCAACAACTGTACTTTTAGCGGTGGTAGAAATTTTCTTGTTATTTTTTTTTTTTGGATAAAATCGTGATAGCTCACACCGGATATTTTTTTGAATTTTGCATTTTCGACGTTTTGGAACATCTTGAGCACGATGATATATTTTCTTATGTTACCACCATTTTCTTCATGAGAAAGTAAAACGAATCGAACAAATTAAAAACACGAGTGTGTGAAGAAAATTTTTACTGTCTTCCGTGTTACTGCGAGACGTTGAAAAATAAATTAGCGAGTCACATCGAGTCGTTGTTCAATTTCAGTCCCCAATTACACTTTTACCAGTAGTAGAAATTTCCGAATTATTTTTTTATTGCAGATAAAACCATGATAGCTCATGTCGGAAATTTTTTCTAAATCTGAATATTCGCCGTTTTGAAACATTTTCAGGACTCCATATATATATTTTTTTTTCATCAGGATAAAGTTTCGTTCACGAGGAAGCAAAACGAAGCGAACGAAACACGAGCAAGACTACGACGATGAAAATTTTTACCGTCTTCAGCTTTGCAACAGAACTTTCAAAAATAAATTACCGGGGCACATCGTTATCGGTTCGTTGTTCGATAGTTGAAGAAAAGTTGCCCGAGTCTCAGTTTTTTCTTTTAATCCGTGTACACGCTTGTTACCATCGGGTGATCGATCTCAGTTATCCAACTCACTAGGAGACCATAATAGCCGGCGCTCCGTTACATGAACGCGATCGGATGGAACACATTCTCATCGCCTGAAAGTTGTAAGAAGAGCGAGAGTTGCCGTCGGGGCTCTTCGTAACGCGCTGTCGGACGGCGATCGTGCCACATGACTGATCTTTCGCGGTGATCGAGTCGCAGCCGAGAAGGAAGTCGATCGAAGCTACACCAGAACACTCGCGATAATTCCACTTCTCGGAGGTGGGAAATTTTACCGATTTACCTCAATCTCGTATAAATATGGAGGTGTCTCTAAATTCACTGACCATTCAATCTTGGAAGCTGATAATTCGAACATGG
This sequence comes from Ichneumoninae sp. B BG-2022a, assembly GCA_030522725.1. Classification (NCBI taxonomy): domain Eukaryota; kingdom Metazoa; phylum Arthropoda; class Insecta; order Hymenoptera; family Ichneumonidae; species Ichneumoninae sp. B BG-2022a. The sequence continues at coordinate 14,429 of JAPYZD010001819.1, forward strand.
GTCCTCCGCATCCGTCGAGGATGTTCAGATTGTCGGGTCTGCTGTTGTTCATTTTGGTGACCCAAGTGTTCGGAAGGCACGGATCGAAGGAAGATGCGGCGGCCGAATCGATCGAACTCAACCGAGGAGACCTGAAGATTCGATCGCCACGAAGTCCGAACCAAGCCTACGGTGTCGTTGATCTTCAGACAGCGGCCAGCGATCACGGACATCATTCCGAAGCGGGTGGCGGTCACAAGCACCACTCCGATCACCACGAGTCGCACGGCGAGAAGGGCGAGAAGGGCTACCACAAGCATCATCATCACGACGAGGGCGACCACGGCAAGCACGGCAAGGAGCATCACGCTGGACATCACGAGGAGCACGGAGGGCACAAGAAGAAGCATCACGACGAGGCGGAGAAACACGGCGAGCATCACGAGGGTGAGAAGGGCCACAAAGGCAGCAAGTTCGGTGAGAAGAAGGGACACAAGAAGGGACAGAAGACCAGCGGATATCATCACAAGGCCCACAAGGACGAGTACCACAAGGAGCACAAGTTCTATGACGACTACCACAAGGGCGGACATCACGACAAGCACGGACATCATCACGGACATCACGGAAAGAAGGAGGGTCATCACAAGAAGGGTGACAAGCATCACTCGGGCTACCATGACGATCATCATGGGAAAAAGGGACATCACAAGAAGGGCCATCACGACGAGGAACACAAGGAACATCACGGCAAACACGGCCACGAGAGTCATCACTCGCATCACGATAAATACGGGAAGAAGGGCGAACATCACGACGGCAAGAAGTGGGGATTCAAACATGGAAAGCATTAGTTTCGGTCGTGCCAAAGACGCTTATCGTTATAAAGATTTTTGTTGTTGTTGTTGAACATGTACTCCGTGATGGATCTGATATTGTTTGTGTTGTTGATCAATAAAGACGGATAGTAATTTAATTATCTTGATAGGCTTATTCAATCGGATGTCTATGTTGAGAAGGTCCTACAACGTCCCCTTCAGGGTTTGATGTGACGCTCTAAAGTTTCTGCCAGGATGCACAACGATGCTGTTAGGTGCAAAATGGGAAAGTGGGGGGCAAAACTCAACTTTTCAATACCTTTTGGATGACCCATTTTGTACCAACGATACAGCGGGATTGTCTAATCCGTTTTGCCCCACTCACGACCACGGACACCATCCAAAAGTTACTGGAAAATTGCGCTTTGCTCCATTATCCTTTTTTTTGCCCACTGTCCCATTTTGCCCGAATCGATGTAGGGGAACTACATCGATTCGGCAAAAATGTGAAGGGTTCAGCGCGACTAATTGTTTCAATCGGGCTGATTGATTAATAATATGATTCGTACATACGAGCTGAATGATTAATAATATGATTCTGGGGTCTCGGAAAAGAGAATGAGATATTCGGAGTATCTGTAATTATTTCAATTGCACTATTTTAAATATCAATTTCCGTTTACCAGACGAGTATTGTGGGACCATCGTGATATGCGTTAAGCATTCGTTATATTGCCAATTTCGTAATTGACTGGTATCCGGACGCGTACTCAAATGCGCATAGAATATGTAACGGCTTGCAGATTATCGGGATGTTGACAATAAATTATCGATAACTAGCCCTGTGAAAGGTATCCTACATTTCTCCACAGATCATTTTGTCGTAGGAGTGAATTATGCCTGTGTCGGTGATATTTCAGGAATAATCCATTAAGTTATTATCCCCGATATTGGATCATAAGTATACGCGGCTGAAAAATATCTCATCGTATCGAGAATAGGGTACGAATAATAATTCATCACTGCAGGTGTGCTAGACGGTGTATTAAACACATCCTCCTTCAATGAGACGGTCGCTTGAATTTGTAGCCCGTGATACATTTCACTGTCATATTCCATTTTAATTCAACGGAAAATTTCCCGATATATACAATATCCATCATGGACTAAGAATAAAACACCGCTCGGTATCTATTTTCAATAATGTCAATTAGATCACAAATCAGCATACGGGTTTTCGTACATATATTACAAAATTAATCGTATTCCAACAAAATTTATACAACAGCCAATTGACCATTGGAAAATAAGGGGGTTTTCGTGCGGACATTACAAAATTAACTCGTATTCCATCAACATTTATTCAACAGTCAATTGACCATCGAAAAATAAGCGGGTTTTCGTGCAGACATTACAAAATTAACTCGTTTTTCAATAATATTTATTCAACAGCCAATTGACCATTGGAAAATAAATGCGTTTTCGTGCAGATATTACAAAATTAACTCGTATTCCAACAACATTTATTCAACAGCCATTGGAAAATTGACCATTGGAAAATAACGGGGTTTTCGCGCAGACATTACAAAATTAACTCGCATTCCAATAATATTTATTCAGCAGTCAATCGACCATTGTAAAATAAGCAACAATACATAAACAAACATCAACAAAGAATCTTTCTTAATAGTCTTATTCGTCCTCAATCCCAAAAGAGACCGAGGACTATTAGTACCCGCGACGAGTCAGCTGGTGGTATCTCGCGGCTCCTCAATGGCCCTTCTTGAACGACCATTTCTTGTGATCCTCGTGTCCCCCTTTCTTGCCGTGACCGGAGTGATGTTTGTAGTGGTCGTCGTGTCCGCCGGCTTTCTTATGGCCCCCGTGATCATGATAGTGATGTCCCTTCTCGTGATGGCCCTTCTTTCCGTAATGATCCTCGTGATGTCCACCCTTGTGGTGTCCAGCTTTGTGATGTCCGCCCTTCTTGTGATGATGCTCGTGATGATCACCTCCGTGTTTCTCGTGATGACCCGAGTCGTGATGCTCGTCGTGGAACTCCTTGTCCTTCTTGAACTCGTCGAGCTTCTTTACCTCGTGGTGGCCCTTGGTGCTGTGTCCCTTGCCGTAGCTGCCCTTCTCGTTGAACTTGTGGCCCTTCTCGCCCTTCTCGCCCTTGTGATGCTCACCGAAGTATCCGTCGTCGTGATGATGATGTTTCTTGTGACCCTCCTCCTCCTCGTAGTGGCCCGAGTGATGATCCTTGTCGTGATGGCCCTTCTTGCCCTCCTCGTGGTCGTGATGGCTCTTGTAGCCCTTCTCGCCCTTGTCGCCGTGCTTCGAGAAATGGTCCTCGTGATGCTCGTCACCGCCGCCCTTCTCGAAGTGGTGACCGGAAGCTGCGGTCTCCAAGTCACCGAGATTTCGCGGCAAGTCTCTGGCCGACGTGAGAACCACGAAGATCGCCACCAACAGAATGGCCAAGCAGCCCTTCGTCGACATTGGCCGAAGGTTCATCATCGTTGCGTGAGAACGGCACGTTTGCAGGTTTGTCCCTCGAAACTCTCCGACGTGCTCGCCTCACCGTCAGTGGTGATTTGACAGCTTGGCCAACCCAGCCGCCTCTATTTATATTAGCGACTCTGCTTCCTCGAGCGGTGGACGATCAACCGAAACCATTCTTCAGGTGTATGAATCCCTGAAAAAAAAAATATATATATTCAATCGGGTGGGGAGACACGGTTCGGTCTGCCGGAGCTGTTGCATTAGAGAGCCCACTTTTTCCATACGTTCTCGTTGATTAGGACGTACTTTCCTGTCCGCAGCGACGTGCTTTCACGGTGGCCCAAACATTTTTTTTAAACCACTAAATCGCCGCCGCGTGTTTTCTATCACATTAAGAAATGTCACGCTTCATTGTCCATGATTGTGTAACCGAGATTCCGCAACTGGTCGACTCGCGACTCCGAGATGAGGCGACTGATCTCTCATCCTTTCGAAGTGACTGCGTTGCGTTCGAACGGTTGACTCGACAAACTGCACTTCCGGAACAACGCCGTTGAAAACGGCACTGTGACGTTAATTGGCAATGTTGCCCATTAGTGATATCGATAGCTGAGAAAAGCGGCTTCGTCGGCAAATTTTCCATCGGAGTGTACGATCTGATCTAAGAACTTCCAGAGTTCTTGGATAAAACAAACCTGCCGGCCATTCAAGAGCTTCGGTTCCTTAAGGAGGGAGTCTCGCCGCGCGCTGACTTCGCATAAGTTCGACAACAATAAGAGAAAATTGCAAGTACTTCTTGATGGTGTAAAAATCTGAAAAA
>JAPYZD010001820.1:0-22596 GCA_030522725.1 Ichneumoninae sp. B BG-2022a
AAATAACGATTACTTAAAAATCTGAAAAAATTCATACGTATTCAGAAAAATAAACGAATCATTTTCATAAAAAAAAAGTTTTGTTGCCGGGAAATTCCTTAACCAATTAATTTTTTGATGAATTTGTTAACAACATTTTGCAATTATTATTGTGCAAAATTAATCTTCTCAGTATCTTTAGTATACATGATTTTTTTCAGATTTTTCCACGATCAAGAAGTACTTGCAATTTTCTCTTATTGTTGTCGAACTTATGCGAAGTCAGCGCACAGCGAGACTCCCTCCTTAAATAAAAAAAATAAAAATAAAAAAAAAACACAACAACAACTCTGTTCATTTTCATTTTTATTTATTTTTCTCTCTGTCCCGAACGGTTGTCATAAATCTCTCAGATAAGTGTACATTAACGACCGATAGTTCCGAGGCGAAGTCTCTTGTGACTGACGTCTTGCCGCCTTTATTTATTTATTTTTTTTTATAAAGAGAAAAATAAAAAAATAAAAAAATAAATGTATCCGCGTTAACGTGCTAAATGTACGGAGTCGATAATTAATCATTGCTCGTACGCTAACGCATGGGTGTATCCGCAATCGTTCTCGGGGTCGTCGACCCCCTCGCAAAAAACCGTACGAATGAATGAAGTTAATGGTCTACGAATTGTTCGCGATAAAGTTGTCATTACTGTTATGATTATGTGAATAATAATATTTGTTATTATGGCTGGAAGTGATTAATCATCCGTGTAATAAATTGACCTGTCCGATGCGGAGAAACTTGAAATAGAGCTGGCATAGCGCTTGTCCGACAAACAGTGGATACGCGAGAGAGGAGCGAGAGTTACGCTCCAGAAATTCTCTGCAATATCGTACGTTTAATACCGCAGCTCTCGTTGCGTCTCCGTCCCTCGCGAGCGGAATTTCCTCCTCGACGAAGGTGCACATAGGCGCAAGTTGGACATATTACATAGTTGTTACACGTTCGTGGATCGTTTCGCGTTTACGCTCGATTTACTTTGCAACTGGCCGCGAGTGATGCGCGAACGAGGGAGCCGCATTCCCTCGGCGAACTGAAACTCTCGTAGAATATGGTAATTTGGACGGATCGAATTGTACCCGGTCATCCGTGAAACGAACCGCGGGCGCGAATCTTTCGAGGGCTTTTTTCATTTCGAACCATCCGTCCGGCCGGAAATTGTTTCCGCGAGGATGCGACTACGTGCTGAAACCAAACAGTTTTTTTTGGAAATACTTGAGCGGTCAATTAAAAAAAAAGTCAACAATTTTATAGTTGGTGGAAAGAATTTTTTCTAGTTTGTAAAAACAATTTTTAATAATTGGCGAAATCAATTTTTTGTAGTTGGTAGAAACAATTTTTTAAAGTGGGTGAAAACAATTTTTTGTAGTTGGCGAAAACAATTTTTTACAGTTGGGGAAAACAATTTTTAATAATTGGGGAAAACCATTATTAAAAAACCATTATTTAATAGTTGGTGAAAACAATTTCAAACACTTTTTTAAGATGATGAATTCCGTGCGTGAATTAAAATAAATATGGGGGGTAAAATTCCTACGACTTGTAAAGGATTGAGAAACGGGAAAAAAATTCAACAGCGTGTGATCTATGCGTGCGAATAGATGTTTTAGATGGATGATGGCTGGTCGGAGCTTTCCGCCGAGACTATCGTGGATAAATATTTAACTGTATCGATCGTCCTTAGAATAGCATTGGACGTGGTTCGCGCGGCCAAATGCCGAAAGCTTTCAGCAAGCTCAAAAAAAAAAAAAAAAAAAAAAAAAAAAAAAAATTCCAAAACATTTATTCTGCGGTTTTACGCGTCTTACACAGTATTACTATCGCGCAATATTATAACGTTTATAACACTCGTTACGAAGAAAAATGGTCCATCGAGCGAAAGAAGCGAAAAAGAAAGGAAACGCAGGAAACGAATCGGGTCAATTTGCCAGGAGACCGACAGATTTATTCCTGCGGGTCTCGCGGCCGATCTCGGACTGTCTTGCCAGTGTGAATAATGTCCTGGCATAGCCGAGTGAGCGCGCGTAATACTACGAATTATTCTCATCAACCCGTTATGTAATAACGCCTCCGCCTCGCGCCAATATTAGCATTGCTCCTTGGCCGTCGACGGTCCATTATACACTCCCGCTTTACGACCTCTCGTATATACGTTCGGGTTTACGTTATCCCAGCCCTCTTTACTCGCGAATCTCGCGTCACGCGCGAGAAAAAGCGTTTACGAATTTTTCGATTTTTCTTTCAAACCCGTCTACGATTTAAAAAAAATAATAAATCGACAGAAAATATATAGCCTGATCACGTTTTATAGAATTTTTATTTATTTAATGTGCGTTCGGGTTCGGTGCGCTCGCGGATCTCGCGTCACGCGCGAGAAAAAGCGTTTACGAATTTTTCGATTTTTCTTTCAAACCCATCTACGAAATAAAAAAAAAAAAATCGATAAAAAAGATATAGGCTGATCACGTTTTATAGAATTTTTATTTATTTAATGTGCCTTCCGATTTACGTTATCCCAGCCCTCTTTACTCATGAATCTCGCGACTTACGCGAGAAGAAGCCTTTTCGAATTTTCCGATTTTTTTAAAAATACCACCGACAAAAAAATAAATCCATAAAAAATAGATGTCGATCACGTTCTACGTGGGTTCGGATTTACGTTATCCCAGCCATCTTTACTCATGGATCCCGCAACGCGCGCAATAAACGACAAAATACATTTTCAAATTTTTTGTTTTAAGTATCACAGACCAGAAAAAAATATAAAAAATAAATCGACAAAAAGTACATAGGCCGATCACATTTTGTGTGCAATTAATTAATGTTATTATTTGTGAATTTTTTTTGCGATATTGTGTGCATAATAATAAGCCCTAACAAGACTAGCCTGTGTTTCGTTCCCAGAGACGTCGACCAAAATTTTTTGTTTTAAGTATCACCGAACAGAAAAATTTTTTAAAAATAAATCGACAAAAAATATGTAAGCCGATCACGTTTTGTGTGCAATTAATTAATTGTATTATGTGTGAATTTTTTTTTATATTGTGTGCATAATATTAAGCCCTAACAAAACTCGCCTGTGATTCGTTCCCAGAGAAGTCGACCAAAATTACACACCAGTCAAAATAATCGATGACGGCTGGGATTAAAGTGCGTCGCATCGCTCCGTCGACTTTACCGGGTAGAGGCTGTCGGGGAAACTCAAAAATTTGTCCCGAGACGACAGCCGAACCTGCAACCGCATGCTCCGTGATTTTTCAGTGCGCAAAGTTCGCTAATAAAACGCTTGAATGAATTTTTATGTGATTTGTATATCTATATATACAAAAATGTGCATATAGGTGTATACGCTCTTCCTACATTGATTTTTCGATGAGGAAGTTCCGGATGGGCGTGGCAGAGAGGATGGCGTCTGGTTCGATGTATTTATCGTTGCAATTCTCCCTGTCGACAGGTGTCTGGTCACCGGGAAGCGAACCACCTCCACCGCCGAAACAGCCGAGCCCGGAACGTGGCAAAAGTACGGACAAGGATGCCGGAATTCCACCGGTCTGGACTCCCTCGAGCGCCGGTGCAAGCCCCGTCGCCGAACGAAAAGAATTTCGACCTGTCGCCTTCGAGAGTCCGGTTCTGAGCCGAAAGAAATTACCGTCACAGGTAACAAGACGTGCTCCGTCGGTAAATAGAAAAAAAAGAAAAAAACTCTTGTCGATCTGTTTGAGCCTTTCTTGCATGACGTCGTCTCCTTAAAGTGGGGCTAAAGATCAAGGTGATCTCAAAATATTTTGAAACTAGTCTTCTCCGAAATGGTTTTATAAAATGAAAAACGAATTGCGATTTGTTTTTTTGTAATGTTACCTGCAATGTATGCCGCAGTATTTTGCCTGCTGAACATGAATCCGCCAGCCTTTTTCGACTAAAGTACAATACGACATTAAGGGGCTCGATTTTATACACGAAAAAGCGTATTTTTGGGATTTAAATGGAAAATATTGGGTTGGGAATAAAATAATTGTTATATTCGTGATCAGCGATAAAAAATACACCACAATAATATTTATTTATTTATTTATTTATTTATTTATTTATTTATTTATTTATTTATTTATTTATTTATTTATTTATTTATTTATTTATTTATTTATTTACTTATGGAGTTTGGTCTCGCCTTAAGCTCAGGCGAAATATCACTGTCGGTAAAGAAAAAACTGTAATCCACTTTTTTCACGGACTGTGATATCGGACGAGGACGAAAGTTTCATCGAAGACGGATTGCTTGTCAGTTTTCCATGACACTTTTCTTTTGACCGTAGGTGCTTGTCAAATCCGTGAAAAAAGTTGATTGCACTTTTTTATACCAGGTGGGTACGGGAAGGGGTTTCACATGGTCTTAAAAGTAAAACAACAACTTATCGTCTTGCGGAGGAGTTCAGAAAAAAGAACTCAATTCCCAGACGAGTCGCGCACGAGAAATGATGGTTTTATTTCTGTAAGAAATGTCACAAATATTTGAAATATTTGGTATTCAATTTTCGGGAATCGTTTCATATTTCTGAAAGGGGTATACAAATTTTACCATATTCTACGAAAAATTCTAGCATGACGTCGTTTTCTTAAAAATAAAAAAGAACAACGTATCTTCAGGAAAAATAAAAAAAAAATAACTCAATTTCCAGACGGGTCGTGCACGGGTAAAGACGATATTGTTTCTACAAGAAAATTTCACGAATATTTTGCCATATTTGTATTCAATTTTTGGTAGTCGATTCCCATTTATGAAAGGGATATAAAAATTTCGCGATAAAAGAGCGCCTGTTCAAAAGATTCTTACACGATTTACCAATATCTTATCTTTCCAGGTTCCCTCGAGCGAGGCTCCTCCGCCCTGGAAGGAGGAAGATAGCAAGAGCGAGGCCAGCCAGACCGTAACTCATAATATTACGACGCGGATCGTCAACTCACACTCGGCGCCGTCCCAGGGGTTGAACACCCTCGCCGGTGCACCCCGTCTACCTCGGGCGCAAAATCCCACGATCACTTTGCTGCAGAAGGCACGAGGCAAGTTTCCAATTCCATTAAACTAAAAAAATTTCTATAGACAGTTTATGCAGAAAAGCACAATTTTGGTTGAAACTTTTTATTTTACGATTTAGTTACTAAATTGTTTTAATAACAATATATCTTATTTATTTTTCAGAGGGACAATTGCCGAAAGGCGCCGCATATCTCGAGGACAGCGAGCCGAACGCACCGCGCGTCCGGAGTCAAGAAGGGCCACGCATCGATCCCGGAGAAATAAGTAAGTCTGCATTTATATATAAAAAAAAAAAATCATGTCTATAAAAGAAGATTCGATTTTCTGAGATACGAAGACCGCTGCTTTTTTGCGCAGTCATCACGCGTGAACTACGATGATGCGCTTTCTCGATAGAAATATTAATTTTTTCTGATCAGAACATTTTTAAAAAATAAGACAATTATTTCGTAAGTGACTGCGTTCGTTGTGTGTGTGAGTTGTGAGAACAAAAAAAATTTGTACGAATTCGATCGTCAGTATACACGGTGAAGAGAGAGTACGAGAGCGAGCCGGAAACGGAAAGGGAAAAGCCAAAAAAGATGGCAGATTTGGGACCCCGAAAGATCGAGGGTATTGGTCCGACGACCAAGGACGGAATGCCCGTTGCTCTCAGATCGGTAAGTTTGGGAAAAAAAAAACAAATAAACAAATAAACAAATAAAAACAAAAACGGAAGTCAAAAAAAAAAAAGAAAAGGAAACGAATTCGAAATTTGGCTTGCAGGAAGTGAAAGATAACAATCAGGCGAGATGGTACAAGAAGATGTACGACTCCTTGCACCGCGCCGATAAGGATGGTCAGTTATGTTTACTAACGGAAAAATAAACACTGTCGTAGAAATCGAGGTGGAATGTTTAAAGAGCTAAAATACGTCGTAATATTTACAGATGATTACATCACGGTACGATACAAGCCACGACGAGGTGAATATCTTCTTGACGCGACAACGGCTCTGCGCGTGTTATCGCGAACGTATAGCTCTCTGCACACGACTAATATTTCGCGCGTTAACTATATACCAGAATTGGGCAAGATACTAGAATATACTGAAAATACAAAAAACTATATGTATTTTAGATACACAATACTTTTTGTACTCGAACTGTACTTCATTTGAACACTTCCCAAAATACGTCGGAAAAGTCAACGACATTTCCATTTCATTTTTTCTAATTACATTTCAGTTTTTATTTTTTTTTTTCGTACGTGACAGTGAAGTTTTTTTCACATTCATTTGTCATTAATTTGATCTCAAACTTTTTTTTTAGTTTGACATTCGATATTTGTTAATATCTGAACACTTTTTCATATTTGCCATTCAATATGTTGTTTGCATTGCAAATTGAAGATTTTTTTCACATTTGAAATTTTCTTCGCATTTGACATTCAGCATACGGAATCTGAAATTTGCTTTTTTCAATTCAAATATATTCAAAATACTGTCCAACTCTGCTATATAGTAAAAAAAGCACCAACCGCTCGTACAATTAGCATTTTAGAATTAACAGCGAGTTATAAACGATAGCTTGTACGTATTATATCTCTAGGACGATGTAAATATATTTACCCACTACGCATATAGTACATAGTATACTGTATTCCATGTTTATACTTTAGAATATAGTACACGGCTGATGTATTAACTTCCGCCGCTATGCTCGATCTAAAACTATCTACGAAAAATGAAATGAAATGGAAAGAAATACATTTATGATTATTTATAAACCTATTTTCGCATATGGTAGTTTTCGATAGTGTGACGAATAACAAAAAAAAAAAAAAAAACTTTTTGACAATGATCTATTTTGAGTTGTCGAATTTATCATTACGCACCGACTAACAATCCACCTAACAATTTTATTCTGCTAATTCGGAGTTTGATATAAAAAATGTAATTATTTGTTCGCTGAACGAGTTTTGTGTGAGCCTTGAATTTTCACGCTTTTGTTGATCGTATGCAGAAAACGAAATGCGCGATATTTTTATCGCCGCACCGGGCTGCTGTGAACGATGCGAATGCATTTAATAACTTCGTTAATCAAATATGTTCAGCTGCGAGTGATGGTTGTTTGTTTTTCATGTGCCCAGAGTGGCGGCGTGGATTGGACGTACACATTGGATCAATTTAATTAAAGGGCGGATTATTGAATTTGTTTTCCAGGAACCCGATACGGATACGGAAGTGCGAGCGGATATCTCAGCGAGCCCGAGCCACGGGGCTACTCCGAGAGATCGGTCACGTTGGACACTCGTCGACGACAGCGAAACAAGGAGAATGACTTTTCTACTTCGACTATGCCCAGAAAGTGAGTTCACTTTAAATAAAAAAAATTATCTATCAAGCCATTTGCAAACTAATTGTATTTCTTTTGTAATATGCTGCATTTTTTCGAATACGTTCAATTTTTTTAATGTGCTGTATTGATAAAAATATGAATTGTTTAATAAACTCAGAATTTCTTTAAATTTACTGCATTTTCTAAACATGGTGCATTTAAAAAAAATATATTGGGTTTCTTTTTAAAACACTGAATTTTTAAAAATATGCTGTATTTGTTTAAATACCCTGCATTTTTTTATAGAACCGCGCCTCTGAAGCATCAAGAGGAAGTGTATCGGAACCAACCTGGACGAATCGAAGACTACGTGCCTGGTCGATCTTCGATCGCGGACAAGGAAACCAAAGAGGTGCGTGATTTTTGCTATTGGCAATGACGAAAAGAAATAATCGTTAATTCCGAAATGGTAAAAAGTTCCTACGATTTTATAAATAAATATCGCGATAAATCGCACGTACATGACTGTGTGAAACGGGTTTGCTTCCAGCCAACGTCTCTTACTTGGACGAGAAGGAAGGTAACGACGTTAAGGCCGATAAAAAAAGAAAAATAATTAATCGTTTCACTGTTGCTTCTTAGCGTCGAGTTATCAAGATTGAGTGCCGACCTACTATTATTTTCAATAACAATCGAACCGTTCATTTTTTTCTCATTTTTTTCGAACAAGACAAAACAAAAAAAAATGTGCAGTGTCATTCACGACCACATAACGCATATCGATATCTTCTTAAGTTTCGTTAAGCTTTCGTAGCTCCGCTTGTAGTTACTCCTTTTAGTAGATATTTTTTTCGTAGAAAAAAAAGATCCTCACTAAGTTGTTTTAACGTTTTCCTTATTTTATTTTTTCTTGTTTTAAATGTTCTTATCAATATCCTCTATCAGAAATTCTTTAAGCTGTTGTATATATATAATAAATATCCCGATAGTTTCCGACGCATAGTCTATAACGCAGTGTTTGATTCTATTTTTCTAGTGGTGGGACGAGGTCATGGACATATTTGACGGGGTACGACATTTTTATACTTCATGCTTAACAACTAAGTCACACTCTGTCACGTCTCTCACCGATGCAACATCAATAATCAGAATCACTCGAGCTTTCGTTTTTTTTTGCCAGTCTATAACAACTACTTGCAAAATTAAAAAATTTTCCTCTTTGTACCGCACAGAGAAAAGTAAACATTTTCACATTTTTGCAAAATACTTCACCGTAAATTAATGAAAAATGCCATTGATCCTTTAAAGCACAGTGTATCACAGATGACACACTTCTTTGAATTCAGAAAAAATGCATTAATAACCAACGGATGTATTTGAAACTGGTAAAAAAAATATATATAAAAAAATTATGTTTCAAATGGTTAAGATAAAAAATTGCCATTTACTTTCCTCTATGCGGCAAAGTTTTTTCCCTCAGTATCAACACTTTTGATCTGGCACAGTAAAAAAAATATTTCACATTCCTCTCACCGTACATCGCCTTGCCGACGATTCGACTAATCAGTTTTGCACAAACCTCCTCGTCCGCCATTGTCGAAAGCGCGAGGATGCATATCTTCGAGTAATTACAAAAGAAAGTAAAAAACACCCCTTTTCCCGATTGCAAACACATATTGTGTCGTAGGTAGCAGTAGTAAAAATCGATCGACTGTATCGTGACGTAAGTGTGAGTGGCTACATCGATAATCAAAATCCCTCGATCTTTCGTTTTTTTTTTTTTTTTATACCAGTGTATAACGAATAATCACAAACATTTTCAAAATTCCTCTTCGTACCGCGCGGAGAAAAATAAATAATCATTATTGCAAAATACTTCATTGAAAAAATCCAGAACGATGCACAAAAAACATGGTCATTTATTTTTCTCCATGCGACAAGGTTTTTCCCTCAGTATCGACACTTGGTCTGACAGTAAAAAAAAAAATCTCCCATTCCTCTCACCCACTCCGTCTTGCCGACTAACCGACTAATCACTTTTGCACAAATCTCGCTCACCATTGTCGAGAGCGCGAGGAATTACAAACCTCCGAGTAATCACAACAACGAAAAAAGTAAAAAAGAAAAACCTTATCCCGATTGCAATCACAAATTCTCCCGTAGTTAGAAGTAGCGAAAAATCGATCGACCGTATCGTGACATAAATGTGAGTCTCCTTGCGTGTGTGTCTCTCTCTGTGTCCTTGATGATCGTCTTTCGTATCCGTTCTTCCGCACACCACCCTGACCCGCTGACCGGGGCGACTTCTTCGAACCGACCCTCGCCTCAGTGGTTGGACGACAACGGGCGTCTTCGTGGCGATCGTCGAGTTCAGGATTCCAATTCGATCGCCGAGCCTCGTCGTTTCGGCCAAGCTCCGCGAGTGCTGAGTCTTTCGTACAGACCGGATGTGGCGACCGACAAGACTGCGAGACTCTCGTCACCGATGACGCCACGACCGGCCAAGAGTCCGGAAAGCAACCCCAACATCCTCCAGCGCCTGACCGTTCACCAAACACCGTCGGAAGTCCGCAGCGTTCATCAAGCGTCGTCGCCCTCGTCGTCCGGCTCGTCAGGAATCCCGAAGGTCTGCCGAACCAACGCCGTACCAGCGAGTCTGATCCTCGACCGATCAAAGTCCAGCGGTTCGTCGACGATGGAAAAACCCCGCTGCACCCTCGCCAACGATTCGCCCATGAAAGACCAACGCGTCCACGCGATGACCTTCAACGGCCGTCACGCCCGGAAGGAGATCGGCCTCGATCGGAAGACCGCCGGAAGTCGCGAAAATCTGACCATCTCCATGAATCGGGTTCGCTACGACGACGACAGAATAATTCGGCCTCTGGCCCATCCGGAAAATTGTCGACACCCCGCCATGCTGGAGGGAAAGTCCAAGAGCTTCGTCCTGCCGGATCGCGGCTCGGTGATCGGCAAAAAAAATCTCGCCGCCTCGGCCGGAAGCCAGACGAACCTCGCGAGCGCCGCCACTGCCAAGGATCGAATTTCCTTCGCTCCCACGCCCAGCCCGAGGAAGAGCCATCAGCATCACAACGACCCTCATCAGTACCACAATCATCATCGCCACGGACACCATCATCATCATCATCATCACCATCACCACCACCAGCGTCAACGTCGACTTCAAACCAACACCTCTTCTTCTATCTCCACCTCTACTTCTTCTTGTACCTCCAGCACAAATCATAATAATATCACTCTGCCATCGTCACTGTCGACGATCACGAGTACAGCTCAGAATCCTCAGACTGCGGCTTCTTCACGGGTTAGAGACGCGACCAATCTCTTGTCCGTGAAACATTAATTGTTTTTTTTTTTCGAGATTGTTCATATTTATTCGGACCCAGAAAAATAATTTATTTGACGGCCACCTTTTATTAAGATTAAGTAAAATATTTATTCGATTTAAACAAATATTTATTTAAATTAAGTAAATAGTTACTTAAATGAAATAAATATTTATTTTAATCAAATAAATATTTTACTTAATCTTAATAAACGGTGGCCGTCAAATAATTTTTTTTTCTGCGTGCGGTAGCGTTTATGAAGCACGATATAATTGACGTTGTCGGACAGACTTTTGAAAAAGTAGAATCCCGCTTAGCGTGTATCGATGACATGCGATTTTCCTGGTGGCTTTTGTCGTTTCCCTTCCCTATGTTTTCACGTGTGCGATGAGTAACCGGAAGGAAAAAAGTGCTCACCGATTTGAGGACATTTTCGCGTTTATTAGATTGAAAAGAAAAAATCCCAAAAACGAACAAAATTATTTATGTTGCGGTTCATTTTTTGCCTATATATTTATATCGATTCAGAATTCAAGAAAAATTATTATCGATCATTAATTATACTCTTCTGAAAATTGGACTCTGGATTATTCGAGTCAGCGGTAAAATATCTTCGATCTCCGAGATTCGTATCGGTGACTCTTTTTTCCGGTTATTCGTCGCGTCACCCTCTTCGACGATCCTCGATCTATGTGAATGTTTTCGTGGATGTTTAGCGTATTCACTGTCGCTCGTACAATATTTCTTCCACATCTTCTCTCACCGTTTTATGTATGTGAATGTATGTCAAACATCTTCTACTCCGAATTTTTACCTATTTCTTTTTTTTTTACGACGATTCCATACACATATCATCGTTATAATTTCCATCTCAATCATCATCATCAATCTCGTCAGCGTCATCGCCACCGTCATCATTACGATAATCGACGCCGCTCTTCCACATCCGACGCATTTCATTTCTTCACGTTTTATCGAACGCTCTAATCGTGAATGTGCAGCATGTTTCTCCAATAATTATTAAGCCATCAAACCATGTATCTAGGGCTTTGCAAATCGCTGCGAAACGATCGATGCTAATATCGCAATCATTCACCGCGTGCATTTAGCGTAACAGTGCGGCGGGGGGCGAGATGCATCTAGTTGTCGATAGATATATGCCTTCTGCACGTAGAAGTGCACAGTAAAAAATATTTGTACTTTAACAAACTTTTTTTTGTCTGTAAACGTCCACAATCCTTTTCTTGTTAAGTTTACTACAAAAAAAATGTTGTAAAATGAACAAACATTTTGTAAAATGCACAACTTTTTTTTTTTGTAAAATTAACAAGAAAAGAATTCTGGACGTTTGTGGACAAAAAGAAATGTCGGTACACATTTTTACTGTGCGCATGCACTTCAAGTTCGAACAAGAAGCAAAGTTGCGTTAGCTTCCTCATAAAAGAAAAAAAAATTATTTGAAAAAATTTGAATGCAGATTTTTAATTGAAACTTTTTGGATTTTTTTCAGCCATTCGACCAGCGTAATCCACACACCGCAAAACCGTACATGAGTCAGTGAGTGTTAAAAAAAATTACAACCAGTCCGCCATGATTAAGAAATTATTTGAAATTTTGTCCTACAGAACTTGCAATAAAAAAATGTATTTAATTTTTTTTAAGGGCCCTCAAAGAGTCCGGCTACGAGAGCGATTCGACACTGATTTTCCGCCGACGAGATGACGCGAGACCTCTGAGCCCGCTGGAACAGAGACTGGCATACAAAACTGTACAGAAAGGCGGCGACGTGCCGCTTCATGGTTTCCGAAAACCGGCGCCCGAACGACCGAAGGGTGAGTCAAAAAATCAGCTACTCGCATACCTTTTTTTAAAATGATTCATCCTATAATTTTTTGAACCTTTTTTCTCTTGCCACTGAGGCAACATAGTGTTTTACTTCGCTCGAAAATACCTCTTATATTTCTTGAATGAATTTTCTCAGCCGAGAATCATAGAAATTTGCAAGTTTTGTTAGACAACAACATATACGTAGATTTTTTTGTACTTGGTAGTTGCAACGCATGATTTCCAAACTAGGATTTATCGAGGATTTGATGCACGAATTTGCGCAAATTTCACTGCTCACGAACGATTTCCTTTTTTTCCATACATTATTTTTATTTCGCTTGACAAACCTCAGGTTTTTTTTACACAGAGAATCGGCATAAGCTTAGCTCTTTTTGCAAAAGAATGCAGGAAAATTTTATTATCTCACTTATTTTCCCAGAAGCACCGCATATAATCGCAAATTGGCTCGAGAATGTTTAAAATAGTATTTGTAAAAAAAAAATATATATATATATATAATTCACAAAAAAAAAAGAAAAAAAAAACTATATAATCTCCACGTGCGGCACCGCTCTCTTCAGGATCTATCGATAACAGGTGGGCAGATGGATTTTTTTCGTATTTATTAATGTTTTTTTTATCTCGACATTACATAAAATCCTACATCCTTCCTGCGTTTTATTTTATACTCATAATCACTGACTATATCACGCAACTCCGTGCACAACTACCAACACCGCTGCGCCCACGAAGAGGATCACGATGTATCTTACGGCACCCTCTCGCCGCAAAAAATAAAATAAAAATCCGCCGCTCGGCCTTGGTGTAAGGAAAGCTGGGAATCTCTGGAAAGCCGCTCAAAAAAAAGCTTGGTCCGAGTATAAGCTAACGGCGATGAAAATGCGCCAAAACCAAAAATCTGTCCACAGACGACACGGAGATCGAGTACTTTCCGATCTCGCCTACCCTGACGCGGATCCGCGTGCGCAGGCGTAGCACAGCGGTGACGACCTCGATGTCATCGTCATCGTCGTCGATGACCTTCGCGCGTTACAAGCGGACGGCACCGTCGGCAACGATCCTCCCGGTCGGCAGAGCCGCATCGACAAGAACCGGAGTTCGTTCGATCCTGGGAAGAGCGAGCACGACGACCTCGGCGAGAAGAGCGAATTCGCCGCCACCCGGAAGACCCCCGACCCGAGTGACCTCGCCCAGCGCGAGACCGCCGTCGCCGCCGCGGAGAAGATCATCGCGACACAACGCGACCCTGAGGCTCCTCGCCAACGGCTGCGCTCCGGGTCGCTCCTCCAGCTGCCCCGACCGCGCCTGCAGCTCGAGTCGCCGACACGAGCAGTGCTTCGCCGCCGAAAGCGCGTCGAACATCAGATTCCTCCGCGAGAGACTGAGCAGCAAACTCCACGAGCAAGTTCGCGACCGGGAGTCGTCGAGAAAGAGCTTCGGGATAATCCGCGCCTGCCCGTTGAGTGTTACTTCCGGTTCCCGCGCAAAACCTCCAGCCACGCGATCCGCTCAGGTCGAGCAGCCTGGGAGGAAATCGGAGACCTGTTTCGCCAAGACACCTCGGGAAAACTCCACTTCGCCGGGTCGAGGAAGTCTCTCATCGGGGAAAACGACCGCTGCTCCCGGTCGCGTCTCGAAGTCGTCCAGTCCGGTCTCCAGAAGCTCAGCTGCGCCGCTGGTTCAGAGGAAGCTCAGCGAGTTCAGACCGTCCGGTGAGGAGAAACCACCCATAGGCAGGAGCGGCTCCAAGAGTCCCAGCTTCACCGGAGCACGCGGCACTTCCGGTACCAACGGGTCAGCAGCTGCGGAAAGGTCATCAAGACAGAACACGCGATCGAAGATCCCGTCAGCCTGCGGCCTCAAGAAGGACCAGGCAAAGGTCCGGAAACCTAAGAAGGAGTCCAGCGAGAATTTCAAGAAGCTCTCAGCTTCGTCCGCCGACCTGGCGTCTCCTGTGGAGGTGAAGAAGGAGCTTGTGAAACAGCGCGAAAGAGAACGCACTCGAGCACCGACATCGGCTGTAGTTCAAAAACCCTCCACTTCCGGTTGCGCCAGACATAAGATTGAAGCGAAATCGACCAAGGTTAGCGTTCCGGGTGTTGTTCCGAAGATCCGCACTTCGGCGAAGACGTCTCAGGCAGAAATCCTGACGACTTCGAGGAGCAGCTTGGTTTCCCCAACGGCTCTGACTCCGCGTCCGACAACCTGCGAAACCACCAGACAATCCGGCCTGAGCCGGGCGAAAGATAGATTTCCAATCGGTGAGGTTCCAGATTCTCCTTCACCAGCCGTCCTGGCGAGCGAGCCGGTCAACAGAAAGCGCCCGCGCGAGAAGCCTCAAACGATCGTCAAGCATCCAACGCGAAAGGCTGAGACGGTCGAGGCGAATCCTCAGGAGCGAAGCAACGAGGTGAAGAAGCGTAGCCAGCCAGACCGAGAGAAACCCAAGAGAACCAGCGGTCGGGAGAGCGACTCTGAGAGAAGAAGAACCAAAAAGACGTCCTCGAAAGCAGCGAGCTGCAGGGACAAGAAGACCAAGAAAAAGGCTGCAAAGGAGCCCGAGACTCCGACTCTGACGATGGAGCGGATAAAGAAGCACCAGGAAGCAACGCGGACCGACACGTTCTTCCAGAATCTCTTCCTGCGAGACATTCCATCACCCGCGCCATCGCAGGCAAGCACCCTGAGAAGATCATCGGTGATGGAGCGTGCGAGGATGTTCCAGGATTTCGCGACCGACCGATTCAAGTCGGAGCCGTCGCTGCGATCGTTGGGCGTTTATCTGGCCAACAAGCGTCCGGTCTCGAATTCCAGGTTCAAGAATTGGGAGAGGGAGAGTCTCTCCTCCAGGAGCTCGAGTCCCTACGGCGTGAGTTGGCCGGGTAGGTCGGTTTTCCAGAAGATCAGCAAGTTCGACAGTCTGCTGGGAATGGACGAGTTCGGTTCGTCAGCGTCGTTGAGGGGAAGAAGTCCCAGCCCGATGACGCGTGACTACCTGAAGGAGAGGAGTCTGAGCGAGCCGCCCCTGAAGACCATTTGCTCGGTACCGGAAATTCCGAGAGTTCCGAGTCCGTCGACGCGAACCGCCTCGCCATCGCCAACGAGATCAGCGGCTTGCCGGAGAATCCGGAGTCTCAGACAGGAGAGGCAGGAAACTCCGCAACTGAAGACGCGCACTCGGAGCGCCAGCGAGGCTGAGGATTCCGACCGTCGAAGAGCATCGAACTTCGGGTCGAACCTCTCTCTGGCCAAGAGCACGGGCTCCCTGGAGTCGCCGACGAACCGCGACGACTATCAGCGATACCTGCTCGAGACTCTCCGCCGAAGACGGAAATCCGAGAGATACCGTGACCTCCACGATTTCTACGCCAGTTTGGAGAGAATGGGTGAACTGGAGAGGACGACGACCTCATCCGGTGATCTGCGACCGAGGCTGAGGGACGAGGAGATAATAGACTACGATCGCTGGAAGGTGATCAGGTCGAGGGAGCGAGCCGAGGAGGAGCTGAAGGCGTTGTACGGCAAGCTGAAAGACGTCCAGAGGGACAAGGACTTCCTGTTCAGCACGAGGGACCTGGAGAAGTGCAGGTGGCGCGGCGACTGCGGCCTCAGATGCAAGGAACGCTCGGTGGAGAACATCAGGGAGGGTTTCCGCAGACTGGAGAACGAGGAGAGCGACCTGGAGTCGACGCGACGCAGGGAAATATCTTCCAAGAAAGACGTCTACAAGCCGCTCTGGCGAGGCAGTTCGGTGGCGAACGTGGCGAGCAGCATCACCAAGAGGGCTGCGAGTATAGACGAGGAGTCCGAGAGATCGTCAGTCCAGCCCGCGCTCCAGAAGCGTCTGGGTGGGAGCAAGAAGTTCTGGAGCAGCCTCTCCATCGAGCAGGTGAACACTCTGAAGAACCAACTGAACGAGATCTACGGAACGGACATCAACGGGAAACCTAAGAGCACTCCGCCCGGAGGAGCAGCGAAAACGCAAGACAAGTCCGTCGCTCCTGAGGAACCGGAAGTGCCGAAGGACCGAATTTCCTCCGGCAAACCTGGCGCCAGGAACGCCTACGAAATCGTCGTCCCACCGGAAGAGGAGTTCGGTGACTCGGTGGAGGAGCAACCTAGGGGTCTCCACGTCCGTTGCCACTCGATGCTGACACCCGCCGTCGCCGGAGGGTCGGAGGAACCCAGCGAGATCGTCGTCTGCGGTCCCTCGCCGATATTCAAGCGAAGAGGCTCGATCGGCAACGGAAGGACATTGGAGACTCCGAAAATCGCGAGACCAGCACCGGCTCCGACCCCGCTGAGCGAACTGGAGAAAAAGAGACTCTCGCTGACCCTCGGCAAGGAGATTCTTGACAAGGTCACTCGCAGATCATCGACGATGCAGGTGGCGCCACGCGAAACTCGTGGCGCGATCGCCGCCGCATCCGCCAAACCGAGGTCCTCACCGTCCTCCGGGGTTGCCAGTGCGACGAACACCTCGCCGCGAACTTGTTACTCTCTGGAACACTCGCTGGACGAGGAGAACTCGTCTTCGCGCGCTCGGGAAAAGAGCGACTTCCTGCTGGTCCTGACGCCCAATGACGACAGCCCGGCGACCAAGCGTCGGGTGGAGAACGTCCTCGACCAGTGGTCCAGAAAACCTCCGCTTCTGGCCATGACGGTCGGGGTGGAGAACTCCGGAAAACCGAATGCCTCGGGTAGCGAATTCGACAGCGCGACGGAGAGTTCGGAGACGTCGGTCAGGACGGTGGTGAGGCGGGGAAGCGAGGCTGAGGCGGTACCGAGGAAAGTTGAGTTCTTCGAGAGTATGGAGAGAACCGGAAAGGCCACCGAGGAGAAGACATCATCGGCCGAAAAACCTCTCTCCGCTGCGGACCCAAAGGACGACGACCGACCCAAGATCAGG
Organism: Ichneumoninae sp. B BG-2022a; assembly: GCA_030522725.1. Taxonomy (NCBI): domain Eukaryota; kingdom Metazoa; phylum Arthropoda; class Insecta; order Hymenoptera; family Ichneumonidae; species Ichneumoninae sp. B BG-2022a. Next base: position 17,491 of record JAPYZD010001820.1, read on the forward strand.
AAAGTCCCCAGGTTGTCTTCCTCCCAGAGTTTCGCTGATCTGAAGGAGCTCTTCGGTGAAGTCGAGTCCGCGAGGTACGACACGTCCTTGCCCTTTCGCGGGAACGGTCGGGCGCGCTCCACCTCGCCGGGCAGCGATCACCCGGTCGACGGAAGTGGCCGCGGCGGAAGAAGCGCTTCCGGCTCGCCTGACGTTCCGTGTGGGCGATTGCAGAAGTGGCGGCGATCGCCGGTTTCCGAGAGCGGTGACCGGGAGCGGGCCAGGAGCGCCAGTCCGTGCCCGGTCTCCGATTCCACGTGCAGCATCGACAGCCCGAGGAACCGCAGCGTCTCGCCGGATCCGGAGCGCTACTGGCGAGCCTACCTGAACCTCGTGAAGAACGGGTCGGTGAGGAAGCTTCGCGCCAAGTTCGAGAGCCTGGAGGAGCTCACGGGCGGAAGGACCAAGCTGGTGCTGACGCCGAAGAGGTTCCGCAGCGACCCGGAGCTGACGAGGAATCTGCTCAGGAGGGCCAACGACGAGAGACGAACCTACCTCAAGGCCCAGGAGGTCTCCGACGTCGCCTGGTTGAGGAGGAAGTACGAGCCGACGGCCAGAGGCAGAAGCCGACGAAGGGGCGCCAGGTCGCCGCCGATACCGAGGATTCCCCTCAGACTGGAGGACCTCTCGATGCCGAGGATCAACGTCATCAGCAAGACCGCCGAACTCAAGGACAGCCTCGCACGCTCTGGGTCCACCGACTCGCTGGCGCGCAAAGCCGAGACCGAGGAACTCGAGGCTAAGCGACCTGTTGGTAGGATTCGCGAGAAGTTCGAGCGGTTCGATGGGAAACCAACGGGCGGTGGGAAAACTTCGTTGCTGGGCGAGATGTTCACTTCGGCGCCGAACGTCCACGAGCTACGCGACATCGCGCCTTATCTGGCTGGGCGCTGGGTCGCTCACAAGTATCCCAATCGGCACGACAAGGCTCGGTCGCTCTCCTTGCCGCCGGATCTGGAGAACCCTGGGAACGGCTCTGTGGTCGGGAGCGAAGTGGAACCAACTAGGCTGGGTCGGACCAACGGTCATGCCAGGAGTACCGAACGCAGCAAGCAGACCAGGGAGAAACGAGCCGTCTCGTCGTCACCCGTGCGACCCAGAACACCCACTTCCATACTGAAGCAGAGTCACGCCGATCCGTTCGCCAATCAAGCTTTCGATCCCAGCAAACATCGGCCCAGATACCGGTACCAGCCGCCACCGCCGCCGCCTCTGCCACCCGCGCCGATCATACGGCGGGACACGAGGACTTGGTGGCCACCGATTCCTACCTACACCGCCAAACCCACGGTTACCTTTGAAGGTCCGCTCATACTTGGGTAGTTCGTAATGATTTGGACGGGAGTTTATAGTTTTTTTTAATTTAATTGTATTGTTGGATTGGCCAAGGTGCGGTCAAATGGGTGCAAATGAGTTACTGGTTGGCAGAACGTAATTGTTGGTTGCATCAAATGTATCTTGATCGACTAGAGCGAATAATTGTTTTGTTAATCAAGTGACTCGTTTGAACGCTCTGACCTGAACTTGGTGAATGCAAGCATTTTTTGTTTGCAACTGGGAAAAAATTGTTGGACTAACCAAGGTGCGGTCAAAGTTACTGGTGGGTGCAAAGTTACTGGTTCGTAAAACAAAAATATTGGGTGTGTCAAGTATCTTGATTGACTAAACAATAAAAATAAATAGTAAATTTAATGGGCTGGGACTTTAAATTCGTTTACATTACTTACGTTAATTGAACATTAATGTACATTTCGTAGAATTAAAATACCAGATATTAATATTATAAATCTTTTGCCTCAAATTTACAACAATTTTCACAAAAATTAAAATTTTACTGTTGAATTGCAGCGCACATGTGTTTGAAATTTCAAAAACAGTTTATATAAAAAAAACTTCCAACTTCCATTAATTTTCAAGTAAATTTTGTTTACAGTGAAGTGAACAATTGTTCTGCGAACCAAATAACTCATTTCAACCCGCCGACCTAAACTTGGCTAGTGCAACCATTTTTTTTTCCAGTGCATTTTATATTTTAAAAAAATTAACTTCTGTCTGAGGAAAACAGTTCCGCACAGATTATTTCTTCGGGATCATTGAACTATAACATTTTTTAAAATTACACCTGGTAATTTTTGTTTTATTTTATTTTCTGTGAAGAGTAGTTCATCTTGCCCACCTGTAATGTCGATGGTCGAACGAGGAGAGAAAGCACCGTCGGACTGTATCGAATCTATATTATACACTATATGCATTGGCGATTCGTCCTCGAATCGAATCGACGCAATTTCATCGCTCCGGCTTTTTGTACTCATAGTTATTATTTTTATCATTTTTTTTTGTTCTTCTCGCTCATCCATAGAGTACGCGAATGCACCCCCGCCACCACCAAAAGCTCAGCACAACAGGAGCGACCGACAAGGTAATTTTTGTCGTTACCATTGGCAGCGTTAAAGCTACGACTTTTTTTATCCCACGTGTGTGCTGTGCAGTTTGCAATATGTTTTCTTTTGTTTTTTTTCATTTTTTTTTACTCCCTGCGGTTTTATCTCGTTACGATCATTGCAGCAAATTATCGTACCAACTACAGATATGCACAAAAAAAATACATGCATAAAAATGTCAGCATTCAATTTATATGTTTATTTTTTCTTTTTACCATTGAATATAATTACCGTGTGCGAATGGCATGTCGCATGTTGCACGCGATAGTCCGCTCGAGAATGCGATTACCGTTGAAACTTTGTCGGTATACCGTTTTGCAAATACGCTCGGGAATGCATAGCATATTATAAAATCCACTCGTGCACAATGTAGATACGCGGAGTTCGCGATCGGCACGGGAAGTGTCGGGGATCAAAGGTCGACCCTCCGATCCTGCAATATTTCTCACCAACTTTATACCTTACATATATACATATATACATATATATATTTAGATGTACCACATGCATGCAAAAGTTCCATAAAAATTCCTTATGATAATAATAATAATAATATTAATCATCGAGTAACAAAAAAAAACAGGAGAGAATTCAACGTCGTTTTTAATAGTTAGTCTTACGGAAATATTATCGATATTTCTCAGCAACTTTGTACCCGATATATGTATATTTACATATAGGGAAGGGACGGGGCAAAATGGGACAGTGGTGCAGAACGAGGTAGAAAATCCGGATGTGTCGATGGGGTAATATGGGCAATGTAAAAATTATTGGGAAATTGCGTTTTGCCCTACGGTCCGATTTTGCCCCTCTCCCCTACCTCATGCACGCAAAAGACGCATAAAAAAATTATTCATAATGACAATAATCATAATATTAATAAGGGAGTGAAAAATAATTAGGAGAGAATTTGACGTAATTTCTGATAGTGTGTCGTGTGGAAACATTATCGAACTATGAATACATCGGGACACTCCCGATGTATATCGACGGACGCTTCGTGAATTGTCCATTCGTCGGGGGGTCAAGTAATGAACATACGTCGAGGTCAATTCTCGTCCGTTGACCCATGACGTACACCGCCACGACCTGATTCCTTTCCCGGTTACTGTGCCCGTCAGTATGCATTCCAAAGAGGTAGACCGGGGCAAAATGGAATACCGTAAATTTTTCAGAAAACTTAATCGGCACAGTTCGGGTAAATTGACACAATATCAAAATCCGTGTTCTGATAGTCAGATTAACAGGTGCTCCATTTTACCCCAAATGGCATTCTTTTCCGTATAGAAGTAATTATTACAAATTTACTTTGTTTAATATAATTTTTAAGCTCCTCATTTTATAAATCCGAGCGGACTTAATCTCTCACCTACCCCATTTTACCCCACTTCCGTGGTGTGACGATTAGATGAAGAGGTGCTCCATTTTGCGCCGAAAGGAATTTTTTCCGAATAGTACAAATTATTAAAAATTTTATTTTATTTAAAAAAATAATTTTTAAACTCTTGATTTCATAAATCTGAATGGATTTAAATTCTCAGGTAGCCCATTTAACCCCGTCCTCCCCGACACACAAGAAGACATTGCCAGATGCGACGCTGCAATTTCGCGGATAATATGTATTTTTGTTTCTTTTTTTCTGAAGCTTTTTACAACAATTTCCGGCTGCAATACTGTGGTAATGATATACCGGTGTAGAGCGAGTCTGACCCCTGACGGGGTTCCACGAGGCTTCGTACGGCAGAGGTTTACTCTTCCTCTCCGTGCGGCGAACAAACGGTCCCGGTAGCTTCCGCTCTGACGCGATAAGCCGACAGTACATTACCTACGTACGTGGTACTTGTATCTTTCACCTGTGAGGAGAATAATCGCGTGCCGGAGAGGCGCGAAGAATAAGAAACCCACCTAAGATATTTTACACACTGGCGCTACGGCATTATAGTGGTCGTAAGGGGCTCCACGTACATATTAGAAAGCGTGCGAAAGCGGATACACCGAAGACATCTGGGCCGGTGCAAAAATCTATAACTATAGTATCGCAATATACGAAATAAACAAAAAACTATCTAATGATTAAGGAGGGCGTCTCGCTGACTTCGCATAAGTTCGACAGCAATAAGAGACAATTGCAAGTACTTCTTGATGGTCTAAAAATCTGAAAAAAATTATGTATACTAAAGGTACTGAGAAGATTAATTTAGCATAATAATGATTAAAAAATGTTATTAACAAATACATAAAAAAATTAGTTGTTTAACAAATTACCCGGCAACAAAACTTTTTTTTTTATGAAAATGATTCATTTATTTTATGAAAATGTTTTATTTATTTTTCTGAATACGTATGAATTTTTTCAAATTTTTAAGTAAACGTTGATTTTTGTTCTATAAAAAAAATAAAAAATCAACGATTACGTAAAAATCTGAAAAAAAATCACACGTATTCAGAAAAATAAACGAATCATTTTCATTAAAAGAAAAGTTTTATTGTCGGATAATTTGTTAACCAATTAATTTTTTGATGAAAATGTTAATAACATTTTGCAATTATTATTATGCAAAATTAATCTTCTCAGTACCTTTAGTATACATGATTTTTTTCAGATTTTTACACCATCAAGAAGTAC
>JAPYZD010001821.1:0-18541 GCA_030522725.1 Ichneumoninae sp. B BG-2022a
TCCAACGGATTCCCGGAACTTTTTTTTTTTGAGAATCTCGGAAAGAATCTCGGAGAGAATCTTGGTTCGGCGCTCATGCTTGACTCTCAGTGAGATTCTCGGTGAGATTCTTGGCAAGATTCTTGCCGAGAATCTCGCGGAGAATCTCGGCAATACTAATCTTTTCTACGCGGGGCTATACATACTAACGTAAATATCTAACAATAATATTCTATGTACTAATAAGAATAATAACACTGACACTAACAAAATAAATAACCCTTTATACGCTCTACTATTAATACATTTGTACTCCCTACAGACGGGCCAACTGACGCGACTCAGTGCCTCCCCCTAGACTAAGCTCGATCGACGTGGCTAGGGTCTCATAGCAGAAGGGGGTTATTAGTTATGTCTTAAGCGTGGCAGTTAGGACGGTTGGAGGCCTCTGAAGCCGTATTTAATTCTCCCGGGTGGGGCAAGGCGGCTCTCCACCACTATGTGAATTTTATTTCCGACCATTCTCGTGGGATTAAAAATGGAACTGAATCAAACTTTGTGTGAATGTGATCGTGTGAATGGGCGTAGGCGTGTCCGCCTGGCCGGGCAAAGACAACCAGTTGCGGCACAAGTGGGAGTTGCTGACACCGTCGCGAGGCCGTACGCCCGTGCGGCTGCGAGGCGGTTGACGGCTTCTCAGCCTGCATCTGTTCGTCAGGGTCCACCTCCTTGCGGTCCCACGGGTGTCGCTGACCGAAGACGCTTCGGCAGTCAGCGTAATGTTCTCGGCCTTCGTGCCGTCAGTGTCCAGTTGAGATGCGATAGGCTCCCGGTCCAGACCGCTGGAACGGGAAACGTAGTAAGACCGCCCCCCCCCCCCCCAACTAGACCCGCGAATCTCGAGCCCCGCGTGGCCTAAATTGTTCTCGATAGGTGCGACAGACTCGTGGTAGAACGCGTAATAGCTCAGGATAGACCCGCGATCGTGAACAACCCCCGCGACGACGATCCCCCTAATACTAACGTCAACCCGATGCGTACCATGGGAATTAGAATTGTTCAATTGAACGCGAGGCTCCGAAGTAGTTACCGGCGAAGTGCGCGAACTCATCCGCCAAAAGCGTCTTGATATCCTGCTGTTGCAGGAGCCCTACGTGAAGAAGACAGACACGCGGCACACACCTTTTTGGATTAGGTACTGCAGCACAAGTCGCTGCAGTAAGGAGCGAAAGAGCCTGGGCATCCGTGGTGGTATGCAATCCGGCCTTTCAAATGCTCTTCGTCTCGCAGCTCAGCATGACACATTGTGTCTGTGCGGAGGTGCAGGCACCCGGCTTCTCGTTCTATGTCGTCTCTCATTATTTTCAATATCGGTGTCTCATTATTTCGATATGGTGCTTCGTTTTCTGAGGGGGAAGAGAGTAATAGTAGTGTTAGACGCAAATGCGAAATCGGCCCTGTGGGGACCACAGGAGACCGATGAGAGAGGTACCAGGCTGGAGGAGCTCATTCGAGTCTTTGGCTTGGATAACTTGAACGACGTTGGTCAACCGGCGACTTTCTGGTCGACAAGGGGAGAGTCGTACATCAACGTCACCTTGGCGTCGCCTTCCATGTCTCGTTTTGTCAGAGACTGGAAGGTTCGAGCGGAGTAGACGACCAGCGATCATAGGGCGCTCGACATCAGGTTGCAAGTGCCAAAGGCCGCAACGGGAGATCGGGCAGTCGGTCCTAGTAGGTTCGACGTTCGTCGTGCAGACTGGAAGCGATTTGCCGAGATCCTAACAGCTCTGTCGCGAGATAGGCTGGAGGGGCTTGCGATTGAGTCGGCAGACGACGTAGAGACCATGGCTACGACTCTCATGAGTGTCCTGACACGCAATCCATGGGGGACACGAGAATTGACCAACAAGAGGAGGTTGGTCTTCAGGTAGATGCGTGCGTATCAGGGGGAGAGAACGCAGCCTCTACGCCTCGAAAAATTGCAAGTGTGCCGCACGTCTTTGCGAGAATATAGCAACGAGGTGAAGAAGGCAAAACATGACAGCTGGAAGGCTTCTGTCACGTCGTACGGGAACGAGGAGCCCTGGGGCTTCGTATACGAGCACCAGGCGGATAAACTCCGAGTTCAGAAGTGCTGAGCACTGTCCAGCGTGGCGAGGAGACTACGATGGACATGAGAGAAACCGCCAGAGGCCTTCTCGAAACGCACATCCCCGATGACCGGGAGGAGGAAGATAGCCCGTGGCACAGAGCGGTGTGCCAAAGAGCGCAAGGACCGATCGACACGGAGGACGCCGGAGTATTCACTGAAGGTCAGATGAAGAAGGCGTGCCGTACTTTCAAAAACGGCAAAGCTCCCGGACACGACCTCATCTACGGAGGACGCGATCGTCGAACTTCGCGCGATGGTGGACGAATTTGCTTCGCAGTATACGGTGGCTCTGCTCTTCGCCGGTGCTTTCGACAACATTTGGTGGCCAATGGTCTTCAGGGAACTGCGCACCAGGGAATGTCCGGCAAATATCTACAAGATCCTCCAGAGCTATTTTCAAGATCGGCGAGTAACGCTCGCGTGGGGGGAAGAAAGTGTCTCCAAGCGTGCCGCGAAAGGCTGCCCACAGGGTTCAGTCCTGGGTCCGGCACGCTGGAACATTATGTTTGACTCGCTTCTTGGGAAACTCGAGGAACTGTGCCCTGACCGATTCATCGCGTATGCGGACGATCTTCTGATCCTCGTAAGCGGGGAATCGAGAAGGGAGCTTGAAATCGAGGGCCAAAGAATCGTCAACGCGATTGTCAGTTGGTCTCGCAAGGCGCGGCTCGAACTCTCCGCACGGAAAACGGAGGCTATCCTCCTCAAGACCGTGTGGTGTCGACCTCCACCGATAGGTAGGCGCGGCGGGAACCTCCCCGACCGTCAACGTAGACAGGCAGTTAGGCCAAATTTGGCAAATAGACACCCGACGATACGAATAGGTAACACAACGATCCCCTTTTAAGACTCGGTTAGATATCTGGGCGTCCACTTTGACAAGGAGATGGGGGTTAAAACCCACTGTAGGTATTTGCGCGATAAAGTAAGGAAGCTTGTCACGAAACTCGATAAGACGACAAGTTCGGGATGGGGTTTGCACTACTCGGCGCTGAAAACAGTTTACAGCGGAGTCTTCCGCCCGATAGTAGCTTACGCTGCTTCGGGATGGGCGGATCTCCGCAACGTGCACGATACGAGGGTTCTTCGCTCGGCCCAGCATATCGCACTAAAGGCAACCACGGCCGAGTATAGAACGTCATCGTGGGATTCGCTGTGGGTTATTGCCGGAGCAATTCCCGTAGATATTTTGCTCGTAGAACGTAGAGTCAGATATCAGATTAAGACAGGCGTGGACGCCTGGATAAATGGTGTAGATATCGCGAATAATTGTCGAGATGCGGTTCAACGCATAAAGGAGCAGGCGTTGGTGATGTGGCAGACACATTGGGACTCTTCAACCAAGGGTCAAACCACACACGCCTACTTCAGTAGTATCCGAGATAGGCTGGAGGCGCGTTGGCTACGAACGAACCATTACAGCACGCAGGTTCTCACCGGACATGGGAATTTTAAGGCGCGTCTCGCGTCTTTCAATCTTGTGGACGGGGGAACTGCCGCTGTGGTTTGCCAGTGACATCGCAGCATTTTCTCCTAGATTGTCCAAACTTCGAGGCGCAGAGAGTCGCTCTGCGTGAGGTCATCGGAGATAGAGTATGGCCAGAAGCGGCGCGCCAATTGGTGTCGTCTGCGGAGGCTTTCTCTGTCTTCTCCGATTTTTGTAGAGAGTGCCTTTGGCTAAAGGCGCAGGAGGAGCTCGCTGAGCTGGCGTAGAGTAGGGAGATCGGCGTATCTCGCGGTGCGACGAAGCACGAAGAAGATGGAGAACGAGGAACGAAATATTTAGGGCCAAATTTCAATTCCATTCGAGTATAAATTTTATACGGTCTGATTTTTCCTATTGTTAGCTTCTGATACCACTCAACCGGGATGTGTCCGTACTCTCGGGAATGAGTGAATGGGCCGTAACCTTCTCGGATCACCCATTCGTTCGAGTGGTATAGGCAGGGTCACCGAAAAACTAATCAACTTTCCTTCCATACAGCATTTGCTGCTGCACTTGAACTGCGCAGGGGTCGTAATGTATTGATTACGACTTGTTCAAGGCAGCTACGTGGGGTTCCATTCCCCCGACAATAGCCTGGATATTTTCCGGGTATCCTGTTAGTGGACTGAGCAAGTGCTCACGACTCCGCCTCCACGGGGCCCTCGCGGGAAATGACTTCGGGGGATTCGACCTTGGGAGGATCGCTCGAAGCCCAACCAGGTGAGTCGCTACCCGATATAGGGCAGGGTGGGTACATTATTTATTATTATTGTTCAATGATCCTTAACTGGTGAGAACAGAATTTGTCCAAGCCAGTCTCCCCTGCCAGCTGTTTCAACGGAGAATACGGGGAAATTTGTTGCGTTTGCTCTTAATGGGCGTGAGACCTTCGGGTCGAGCATAAGAGGAGGGCTTCGTGCCTGATTCTTTATACATTAAATGATCGATTGAGACCACGCAGGGTGGATGGGGTGTGCGTGCCGAGCTGGGGTGGCCCGCCGCTCATGTGCTCGGTCGCCGCTCGTTCCATCGGGGCGTAGCGACCCCGCGGGTACCGAGCTCAAAATCCAGATTTATCTGGTGGCGTAGCGGATTCGAACGTGCCGTTGCGTCTCGATTTTTGCTGTAAAAATCCAGATTTATCTGGTGTCCCGCAGCGACTCGTAAGAGCTGCTTGCGGGGCTTGAGTGTCCACCGCGATCTGGCTCGTGATCTCTATTGCTATGTCGCATGGTGATCCCGCTGCATGTGCTCGCACCGGACGTAAAAGCAGACCCGGTCAAAAAAAAAGCAGGCCTCTGGCAAGTTTCATCCTGGAGGATGCTCTGGGTGCCCTTTCCCAAGAGCATTCTTGCATATGGTTCCCGATTCCGACTTCAGTCGGCAGCGGGCTTGGTCCGTCGTTGGTAAATGCAGTGAAAGGAGACCGTATATGTGAAACGAACCAGGAGGTTGAGACCGACGAGAAGTGGAGAGCTCACCATCTTGTTTACTGTCACCATCTTGTTTACTGTCACCATCTTGTTACGTGGTGGCGCCATCTCGGTTGCCATGGCAACTAACTACCACGTAGTGTACACTTTGTTCTGAAACCGGTCTTCTTTATCTTCTAACGACGCAAACGGATACAATCTAGCTGCGCTCGATACTGAAGATAAAATCACTTCTATTGCAACAGATGTTTTTACAGGTTGTCACAATGCCGAGCAGTTATCATTCATCCGTCAAAAAGGCCACAAAATGAGCATAGTTGACGACAAATGGTTTGCGCTACGAACTTCCACTGGCATTAGGTCTACCATACCTGATCAAAGCCAACGTCGATGTGGCAGATGGACTAACAAACTGAATTATGGACTATCTAGGATCGAACGAAGCGAGTCTGAAGACGAAAACAACAACTATCAAAATAGTAAGTGGCTCTGGATGAATTTTGGTGCCAATTCCTCGATCGGCAAGAAAGTCAGGGCGCTTAAAGCTGGATGGGCGCAGGAAAATAATATCGACCGACATTTAGTACCAATTTCGAGAAAAAGCTCAACAGTTTATCACAATAATCGAACGATGAGTGTTATGCGTAACCATTTTCCAGTTGTACCTGCGTGTGCGACGACGATTCATTCATCACAGGATAGAACCTATGACGAAGTTGTATACAGTTACGAGAAAAAACACAGTCAAAAAATTGTGTGTGTGGCTCTATCGCGAGTAACGAAACTCACAGGGCTGTTTATCACATCACCAATGTGATCATATTTTCAATGAATGATCATATTTTCCATCATGGACGTAAAGACGCAACTTCGATAGTGTTGCGAATTGCGCGATGGTGACGCCCCGGAGGACGCAATTAGCCGGGTTAATTACTCCCGAGATGTGCCACCGTTGTGCGCCTGCGCCGTGCTCCTGGATTTGAGCAACGTCGTCTTTAACGACGCTTGGTCCAATCCAGCTCGAAGGACCAGGATATCGTTCGAGCTCGCACGGAACATAGTGCGAGTGTACGTTCTCAGTTACGCGACACGTCGGTACACTGGAACCGCTCACGTTCTCAACGGCTATCTCGCGGCGATACAGCGTCGGGGATAGATATGCTCACTCGAGAATTCAATGCGATTTTCATATAATTAAATTGGCTCATCGGAGTGCACAGTTTTGACGGCTCATTAAAACTATTGTTGTTAATCGGTATCGGTCATCCTTGGTCTACTCATTGTACAGTGTTTTTTCGCGCGCTTTTTGTCATCGTTCTGTTATTGAATAAAGAGGTTTATTTTCACTGTTAAGATCTTGTCTGAAAGCATTTAACCCCCGTTCCGCTATATCTCACCCTGGCAATTCTCAAACAGATAGCTTCCCTTCAAAATGAGTTCACGCGTCTCGCCACATATCCGATACAGCTACGGAAGAAATGGCCGATTTTGTGCAGGTTAACAATGTCGCATCATTTTTATCATTTAACTGCTCAAGTCTGAGAGCACATTACCTCGATTTAACTGATAAAGTCACGCAGGGATGCTCAATGCTCCTGCTCTCCGAGACGTGGCTCCGCAACGACGGGCGCGTCAATGTACCAAATTTCGAATGCTGCGTTCAATTCAAAAGAGATGGTTTACGAGCTAGAGGCGCAGCCATTTACAAAAATTCGAACAGCACTCACGCAGTTACTCCACATATGAAAATCATCGGTCGCCAATCAACTGGTATGAGCGTATCAACACAACCTATCGGCGATATATGCACAGCAGAAATACAGCTTCCAAATGGATATAAAGTACAATCGGTGATCGTATACATCTCACCGAATAAAGCTGTTGGAGATATTATCAAGTTCTTACATTTTGTTCTTGCTCCATATTCTGAAGAGTTTTCAAGAATCATTCAAGGAAATTATCATCTCTTACCGATGATCCTAAGCAGGGCTTTTAATGTTGATTTGCTACTCCGGAAGCTCAACCATTAATCGACTTTTTGCAAGACAAATTCGATTTGAAAATGAATTCCAATAGAAATGGTTCTACGGCCCGATATGGAACGACCATCGATGTAGTCTTCCACCGAAAATTAGAAACGTTAACGTCTCGGGTATATGTCTCTTACTTCAGTTATCATAAGGAAATTGCGTCGATTCTAAACAAAAGCGAATTCAGCGAATGAAGAATTGTTTGTTAATATTAAAATGTAATGTATACAATTTCATTCCTTCCTTCCTTCCTTTGCAGTGAACTGTACATATACATACACGCGATGTTTACACATAACCATGAGAGTCCTAATTGGACTCACACATTTTTTCAGCCGTTTAGTCCATCGGATGTCCGTGTCGTACTGTAACTTTAATATATGTGCACCGATTCCATTGTCTCTGCAGATGTTTTCTTGTGCAGATTGTTGACATGAATCCCTGAAAATGTTAACCAATTCGAATTACTATAAACAATTTAGTACACTAATTAAGTGTAAATGATCTCCGTAATATCTCCGTCTTAGTTTCAAAGTTTGCGGTTGAAAAATTCTTCGCAGGCTTCATTCGTTATACCTTTACGATGTAATCAAAAGAATTTTGAGCGATTTAAACAACTGTACATTCTTTTCACCAAAAAAAAAAACGGAAAGAAAAAAGTTTCCGTGTTATATATCGAACAGTAAAATAAATAATACACTAACATCTAATTAAAATATACGATTTTTACCGCTTATTTATTCATTTTTACGACCTTTTCGCATAAATAAATTTAATTAAAAAATTCACATAACACTTTAACAATCCACGTTACACTTTTAAAAAATCTTCAAGATTATTCACAAATAAATTCTCCCAACACTTACAATAATTATTATTTATTTTACACCACAGAAAACACTCGCAATTATAACGGTCAAATTGAAAAACTTATTTTTCTTCGGGGCGGCGCTGGCAACGGTCTCACCCGCCATGGCCCTGACGGTCTCCCGAAGTCAAGCAGTACCGCTTACGGTCTCTACTTGGATGGGTGACAGCTTTATCGCGGGCTGGCTGTCTGCAAAGTCAAGCAATACTGCTCGCGGCCACTAATTGGATGAGTGACCGCCCAGCGTGCTGGCTAGTTACACCAATTTCCATGAAGCTTAGTCGTAGGATTGCTTGTAAATTAATCTGTATTAAATCTGTCAAATTTAAATTAAAGTTAAATTGTTCAGTGTTAGTCAATTCGCATACTAAATTTAAACTGGTAACTCCAAATTCTTCGAGATATAGTTTAATCTATGATACTTTAAAAATGTTGAAAAACTTATGATATCTGATTGCTATTATCAATATTAATTATTCTCAATTTCAAACATTTTGAATCAGTAAAATATATTTATATAATGCACATTTATAATGACCACTCGAAATTTGTGAATAACATTTCAGAACGCATAGTCTGATATAATATGCATGCATACAATTTCGTAGCGCATAGCGCGATGTAAGACTAAAATTTCAGGGCGCGTAGGGCACCCTGCAAACAATTCGCATGGAGTGCGAAGCGCCACGTACGTACAAATCTGTGAGTGCCTTAAAAATGTCCTGGAAAGACATTTTTTGGGGGGTTTGGGGGTCGGAGCCCCCAACTAACGTCCCTGTGCCCGCAAGGCGCAGGGACGATAGTTTTTTTTTATTAAACTTAGCAATGAACATTGATTTTCCAATACAATGTTCGATAAGTTCCAACCTTTCCCGGACTGAACCAAAACCTCCGCCTGTTCTCCAACGTCCTGCATTATCACCTAAGCGGAGTGCCGGGTTTGCACCGGACTTTGGCGTATTCGTGACGAAATCTCATCGGGCTCTCCTCTATTCGTGTTTCTCATTTCGTCGAGATTCTCTCCACCGAATCGATTCGAGAATCCCGACCTGAACTAAATCTTTAAGCTTATCACACATAAGCAAGACCTAACCGGATCGCAAAACGTTACGAATCTTACTTAAACGAGAGCTGGACGGTACGTGGGCAGCTGCAGAGCAGTAAAGCGGCAACTATAACGGGCTAACCGAACTAAATCGATAGCCGTATCCGAAAAATGTTGATTTTTGTGACAGTGATCGAAAAATCACATCACAACATATAAAATGAAGATTGTATAAATGAGCGAGGGTGTTGCAAGGCGTCGATATTTGTCATATTTGATGGTAAGGTTTTCCACTTGTGTTACAGATTTCCATATAATTGTATCTTCTTGCAGTATTCAAACACCTTTGGGAGCATTTTAATTTTATTTAGGCACTCATCAATTGAGCTCGGGATAACCAATCTAGAACGGATTGTACGGTATAAGGGGCAGGTGATGAGAAAGTGCTCAATAGTTATAGGAACGTTGCACTCTGAACATTTTGGTATTGACGTACGATTAAAGAGATAACGATGCGTGATATTAGAATGGCCGATTTTTAGTCTTGTTAGGACGCACTGATTGTTCCTCATCTTCACATCTGGTGTTTTTTCGCCAGATATCACTTCTGATAGAGTGGAGCTTCGTGTCTCGAGCAGAGTTCCAGTCGTCGTTCCATTTTTTCGTGTATGACGGTGAATGCTAACGTTTTGAGCTCTCGACCGACGATTGGGATTTGACTGGTGGAATTTATGGCTTGGAGAGTCGCTTTCCTTGCTGCGGCGTCTGCCTTTTCGTTTCCCATAATACCTTGGTGGGAAGGGACCCATACGATCGTGACATCTCTTTGACTTTCGAGAATTTTAGATAATGTTCGTTGAATGTCCTGAATGTTTTTATTTGTACACGTGGGATTTTGTATCGCCAAGAGAGTGGATTTTGAGTCTGTGAATATTGCTACTGGATGTAAGTGGAATTCGTTATTGAGAGAAAGAGCTTGCTGTATAGCGAAAGATTCGCAGGACATAATCGAGCAGGCAGGGGGGAGAAGAAACAGGAGTTCTTCTTTTTCATATATAATTGCACACCCTGCGTTTCCAGCGATGATGGACCCATCTGTGAAGATTTTCAAGTGGTCTGGGTATTTCGTTTTTATTAGTTCATCGTATGCATTCTGGAACATCCTCGTTGTTGCGTTGAATTTTCCCTTTGTGTAATTCGTGAGGCCAAGATCGATTTTGATGGACAGTGGTTTCCAGGGTGGATGTGGGTTTATGTATCTGGGTCAGACGCGTTGACTTTCAAGATTGAGGGTTTTAAGATATTGTTTAGTGCGGACAAAATTCGGTTTAGGAAGGGTGAAGTATTGCTCGTATTTTTGGAATGTTGGGTGCGAGTCGGGAGTGTTGTACGGTGTGGCCGATGTCAAGCCCAGGTACGACGGCAAGTACGCGAGGGCCAGTGCGTCTCTTCTAAGCTCGAGCGGAGGTTCTTCCGCTTCCACCAGTACACTTTTATTAGGTCTAGAGCGGAAAGCCCCTATGGCTATTCGAAGAGCGGTTGTCTGTATTGAGTTTAGCGTCTTAATAGGTTGTCCTTGGCTGAGCTGTAGATTATCGAACCTTAATCAAGTTTAGACCGTATTACCGCTTTATATGTGTTATACAGAGTGAGTCGCTTTGCTCCCCACCTTTTCGATGATAGCAGCTTGTTTATATTTAATCTTTTTATACATTGTGCTTTTAAGAATTTCAGATGGGATTTCCACAAGAGTTTTGGGGTGAAGATCATGCCAAGAATTTTGATGGTGAATGTTCTGCGTAGCTCGGTTTTCGCTAAGACTAGCTTTGGTGGTGGACGTGAAATTTATGAAGATCTAGTAAACACGATGAACTCTGTTTTGGATTAGGAGAATTTGAAACCAGTTTTTCGGACCATATGAGGAGGCCGTTTAAGGAATCGTGTAGAATTTTCTGGGTTGTCAATAAGTTTTTTCCTGTACAGAAAATAGTAAGGTCGCGCTGTTCTTCAGAGGAGCAAGGATATCGTTTACGGCAACCAGGAATAATGTTACTCCAATAACGGAGCATTGAGGAACACCATTTTGAGTGTGGGCCTTCTTGGAAAGGGTGTTTCCAAGTCTGACCTGTATGGTCTGATCACTGAGAAATTTCGTGATGAAAGAAATAATGTGGCCCTTTAGAGCGAACTCTTTTAGCGTTTCTATAGTTCTGTGTTTCCATACCATTTCAAACGCTTTTTCAATATCCAATGAAACTGCCATGAGGTGGAGGTTATTGGTAAATGCGTTGCAGATTTTTGACTCGAGTTGTACGAGGTGGTCGTTTGTCGAGCATAGTTGACGGAATCCACTTTGTTGGGGTGCGAGAAGATTATTAGTTTCAAGGATCCATTTGAGACGCCTGTTTACCATTTTTTCCATATAAAGTTGTAGAAGGCGAGGAGTACTTCGAGGGCTTTATCTGAGAAGTGTTTGATAAGTATCACCGGTATTTCATTGGGGTCTGGGCTCGAATTTTGCAGGATGCTAGTGCATACTTGAGTTCCTCGAAGAGAAAGTGTGAGTTTATAGGGTCATTGTTTACATGGGGATCGTTTCTGGGATTTGAGGACGCATTTCTAGAGAGGCTCTCGGTCTTTCTTTTGTATTCCAGAAAGTTTAGACTATAGTTGCTATCGCTAGAGTTTGATGAGAATGTGTCCACAAGTAGGTCGGCCATGTCTTGGAAGTCACTTGAAGGTTTGCCCTGCGAGTTTGTTAAGAATGGTGCAAAACTAAACGACTTTCCTCCTTCTATACGCGTTAATTATTTCCATACTTGATCGGATGGAGTGTGTCGATTTATCGCGCTGATATATTTTTTCCACGCATCCTTTTTGCGAGAGTTGAGGGTTAGTCGGGCTGCTCTGCATTTTTTGAATTCGATTTTGAGTGCGAGGGACTGTGGGTGTTTCTTGTGGACGTTGAACGCGTGTTTCGCTGCTTTGAGTGCTAGTTCACATTCTTCATCCCACCACGGTACCTCAGATTTACGCGTTGACCCAGATGTTTTCGGGATTGCAAGGTTCGCGGAAGCTAGAATTTCAGATTCGAGAGATTCAAGTAGAGTGTCTATATCCGACTGCTCGTAGTCTTTAGGGATGGAGAGAACATTAAGACGGTTTTCTAATTCTTCTGTGAATAGTTCCCAGTCAGCTTCCCTAAACTTCCATTTTGGGATCTTGATATTTGGTGGTGTCAGTGCTCCGGGCTTATGCGTGTGTTGTAGTCGAAGGTGAATCGGGAAGTGATGGCTGTCGTGGAGATCACTATCAACAGACCAGTCAAGTTTATCGGCTAGAGACACCGAAGGTATCAGACGCGACATTGTAGTGAGTGGGTTCAGTAGTATTAAGCAGAACCGTTTCCGGATCGTCTAGCCATTCTTCAATTAGTCTTCCCCTGCGGTCAGTATTATTCGAGCCCCAAAGTGAGTTATGAGAGTTGAAATCCCCGACAATAATATAAGGTTTGGGTAATTGAGATGTGATAGTTTGGGGATCGCATAGGTTTACATTTGTCGAGTTTGTAGATAAATGTTACAGATAGTTATTTTTTGAGGTATTGACACAGTCACTGCGATAACTTCCAACGGAGAGTTTATAAATAGTTCGTCACAAGGTACGTTGCTTTTCACAAATATTACAACACCTCCGGTCGCCTGGGCGGCTTGGATGCGGTTTTTATGGAAACATTTGTAGCCTCTTAATTTGGCGCAGTGAGTTCCGTTGAAATTTGTTTCTTGGAGGCACAGGATGTCTGGCGAGTGACTTTTTTGTAAGATCTGTATATACGATAGTCGTGCGTAAAACCCATTGGTGTTCCATTGCACCAAATGCATCTTTCCTGAGACTGAGTTGGATTCAGGACTCAAAGTCTATACTGGATGTATCAGATTGATGGTTTTCATCGTCAGTGGTTTTCGGATTTTCCGATTGCCTCTCAAGTTTCTTTATGATCTTGGTAAACCTTGTTTTGAGGCTTCGGTCGGGGAGGACATTGTACAGCTTTCGGAGCATCTCGGCCAATTTTGAGGTGTCATTCAAGAACTCTAATGCTACGGACTTTGGATCTTGATTGCCGTAGGCTTTTTCCAGAAAGTTCTGCAGCTGGAGGAAATTTAACGGGTAATTTTCTGGCTGTCTCTTTAGTTCGTCTTCAACTGTCGAGAGATTGTAGCCTTTTCCATTGGCCGTGTTCCGTCGATACGCGCCTTTTTCTTCTTTGACACGACTGGTGTCAAGGGCGGGAAGCAGTCTGTTGGTGAAGTTGCTTGGCTCTGGATTTGTTGACTGTAACTCGGTGTAACCGGAGGGGACACCGATAGTGGCCGTTTCGAGGCAGTGGAGATCGAGGAATACATGCTGGCTCTTCTGGACCGTTAGCCCGGGTCGTTCACTTCGACCAACATCTCTTCTCTAGGTGATGGTTGAGGTAGGGGTCTTTGGTCTGCGTTGTTTTCCTGTGGCTGCGTGGTGGTCTTCAGCGGGTTTTGTCGGGCAGTTTTTAGCAATGTGACCATTGCCCTTGCAAATGAAGCAATTTGGTGTATCCTGGGAGACGTATATCCAGTAGACTGTGTTGTCAAAGGTTATTTGTAGCGAGTCTGGGAGCTTTGCGACGTCCTCCGGGTTTATATATACCTGGCGGCGAAAGCTCATAATGTGAACAAAACTGGGATCGTTCAGTCCAGCACGTAGGAAGGTGATTTCTGAGGTCAGCTGAATCTTTAGGGTAGTCAGAATATTCTCAATGTCACTGTGGGGTATAATGGGAGGCACGTTCGAGAAGATAATTCTCTTGCTCTTTGAGATAAGAGGACGAATATTCAGTGTGTTGCCTTGTACAATGATTGACTTTTGCCGATCAACGGCCTCATCGGTTATGGCCTTGCTAGCTGGATAAATACAAATCCTGTTCTTTGAGATTCTTGACGCGAATCTAATTGGGGCAGCCGTGACTTTACGAGCGAGTGATGTTACGTATTCTTGGAGTTGAACACCCTGTAGGGCATCTACTAGGATTGCTTGCTCTTTGGTTGGAAAAAGCAACGATTTTGCTGCAGTTGCATAGCTTGTTGACGTCATGATTACGGTTTGGGGTTTTCGGTGATTTGCTGTAGTCAGCAAATTTACCGCGTAACTGTAGTGGAGGTTAGATTATTAGCAATACCGGCCTGCCGCTGCAGAGTTGAAGTACTTTTCTTATCGATCACTCACAGTGGGTTTACATATAAACATGTAAATATACGTTCGCACTATATACAACCGATCGGCCGAGGTAAACACCGGTCAGCCCGACACGTCCGTACCGTACGAGCGCTTATCTAAGACTGTTCGTAATATATTGTAACGAATATATAGCTGACTATTCGTTGAGACACACAAACGGATGATCGATACAAGATCGATCGTCATGTAAAACAGTCTGGAGTGACGTCTGAACGAATAGACATGTCACAGTTGGTGCTCGGAATATTTAGATGCGAGTGTACTAATAATATCGGCCCCCAAACTAAATACGCGCGTTATTCATTCGCTCGATCATTACATTGGTGTCAGAAGTGTTTGACGATCCTACGGCAGATGTTTATTCGCGAGGAAACGAAGACAAAATTGAGAATCTCGATGATTCTCACCTGTGAATGGAACGAACTCAAAATTGTGAGTTTAAATGACTCTCATGGGGACGGGTAGAACTCAAAATTGAAGTCTCGATGGCTTAAAAAAAAAAAAAAAAATTGGAAGACTGAAAAAGGAAAAATTGTGATCTCGATGATACTCTGTAATTTTTTGTGAGCATTAACGTCATGAAATTTTTTATTCCAGTCGGATTAATTATCTTCGAAAAAAATTAACAATTTTTTTGTTAAGGGTAGTTCACCCCTTTAGAGGGATGCTCCCGTGTCGGACGTTACTGTTTATGGAACCTGCCGACACGAAATCTATTAGTACCGAGTTTCATGTAAATCCGTCAAGTGTTTATGTACGAAGTACTACTTGCCCTTGATTAATATTTATCGAGTCAAATAATGGTTTTCGGGAAAAACATGTAAACTCTTATTCAATTCAAGCATTAACGGCATGCAGTTTGTATTTCAGTTGGATTATTCGTCATTGAAAAACAATGAAAAAAAATGTTGATAAGGGTAATTCACCCCCTTCAAGGGGTGTTCCCATGTCGGGTGGTATCATTTATGGATCCTGTTAATACGACATATATTCATGCTAAGTTTCATTGAAATCCGCCAAGTGCTTGTATGAGAAAATAAAAAAGGTCGATTTTTGCCAAACTTTGAGGGGCTGTTTCACCCCCTAGATATGAATCTCAGCACATAAAAAATATGTGTCCCTTAGATTTACGAGTTCCACAGCACATATAAAAATTATCAAAATTGGGGTGGGACACCTGGGAATGTTTCCTTGTCAGTATCACACTCGATACTGTTGAGGAAGCTTTCACGGATCGGTATAAGTGGATCGCTGCTTATTTGGATACGGGACTACCTGACTGGAAGAACGCAAGTTGTGAGACCCAAGAATTTCTGCTGTAGGGGGATTCCGGTCTCCTATGGAGTTCCTCAGGGGTCGCACCGTGGACCGATATTATTCGTCGCCTTCGTAAATGATATAGCATCTCGATCTGTTCATACCAGATTTTTGCTGTTTGCGGATGACCTCAAGCTGTATCAAGCCGTGATGGACGACAGAAAGAGCTCGAATTCAATCAGACTTGGACAGCCTATGGGAGTGGTATACGCGGAACGGAACTTAGCAAATGTAAGGTGATAACGTTCTCGAGAAAAAGAGATCCGCGTCACTGCGATGAAACTCCCCTACATAATAAGAAAGCTCCCGTGAGGCCCCGATGATGCGACACCGCGAGAGCCCCGGAAACTTCTTCTTCTTCAATTAGGCAGCATCCACAACGACGAATACTGCCTGGCCACAGGGACAATCCCGCGCCGACCAATACGTAGCTCAATAACCAAAGAGGTGGTGTTGACTGTGATTGACAACCGGTCAATCACAGTCGACCACCGCCTTTTACAGCCTGGACGGTTTAGGCGAGAAGGTTGGTATACCTGAATACCTTTTATAATCTCAAATATAAAAACTAAAGGAATCTCTTAAAAGATTCAGTGTTATCTTGTTGAATTATATTATTTGGGGTATTGGGGTATTGTGTGTTACACCGATCCCCTAAGGGTTACGGGCTCCTTCACTTTCTTCCTCCTCCTTCCTTATCCGCGGTTGCCGGTTCGATTCTTGGGCCCGGAGCTTCGTCGCGCCCCGTCAGGTGTCAGTAGTCCCGGACATACGGATATAGTCGTAGTTCTTACGGCCTATCTCCGGAGCTATGTTCCCGTCCGTTTTCCTTTCACCTACGGGCCTTCAATTTCGGGAATCGAACCCGCGACACCTTTTCCCAGTCTTTCGGTTTCCCATACCGAGGCGCTGGTCCTTTCCTCTGGACCTACTATTATAGTAGGTTCTGAACCACTTTTTCGCAGATAAAAACACCACAGAAAATTCTTGGTGCTTGCCGGGAATCGAACCCGGGCCTACTGCGTGTGAAGCGCTAAATTTCTAGAGGAACGATATTTAAGAAAAATGAGGGCCTCCCGAATAGCCCAGGCCTTCGCCTCGAAAATACTAGCACCTTGAACCAATTTAAATCTAGCCTCATGTTTAAGTTCAGGAACATGGAACGCCGCTCCCACGAAATCAGAATGTGGACTTTGTAGAGCCATCGGAAAAAGCAAATATCCAACCTCCAAAATGACGGCCACATTCACGATTAAAAATAACATTCGCAGAGTCACACTCTCCTTTATTAATTAAATTGCGTACCTCTAGGGTTGGCGAAATCTCGAGTAATTGTGGACTCAAAGGGTAGTCATAACAAGGAGCCCTGTCGGAACGGTGAATATTTTTAATCGTCTCATAAGTCTCTAACAACACTGAAAATAGAAAAGATCGACAATACGAAGGAAACTTGCAAATTGACCTGTAAAGCTATTCCGTGTATTTCAATTTTGGAATGAGCGGGTGAGATCTAGCCGCAAAGACTCTGGAAAGATAACTCGTAGCCAACTTCTTCACTCTGAATTCAAGCGAAGGCTCTCTTGTAATGTCCCTAATACAGATTATAGGAGAAGAGCGAAAAACGCCTAGAATACGACGCAAGGCCTCGGATTGAACTCTCTCTAAAACGACTAGGCTACTCTTAGCAGCGCAATGGGAACCCAGATACGCCCACTCAAGTCTAGCTCGGATCAGGTAGACCCTTGTAGACCAATAACAGAGTCGAGGGATGAGCAACCCAGGACTTGCGACCCAGGGATTTTATGATAGATATACTTTTAACCACTTTACATTTAGTGTCTCGGATCAAAGCCCTCCAATTGAGCTTCGAATCGAACATTACTCCCAAGAAGACTGAAGAATGAGATCTAGAGACCAGAGATCCATTAACTCTAATGGAAAGTTGATTTGGAATATTCCGTTTCCTAGAAAATAACTTGAACTTAGTTTTACTTGCGAAAATACTAAGACCAAGACTAGCAAGCCAATCCGAAACTCTCCGAATATCATCTTCCAAAAAATGAACACAAGAGTCCAAACTACTATTTCTAACATACAAGGCAATATCATCCGCGAATTGTAAACAACTGCAATGAGGACTAATAAAAAGCATTAAGTCCCTCAGGTAAACATTAAATAATAACGGACTAAGAACTGAGCCTTGAGGTAAACCTCTACACAAAACGCGGGACGTGACAAAAGAACCGTTAGAATAAAAATTAGCATTTCGATTCGAAATCAACCTAGAGATTAACAATAAGATGTAGAGCCCCGGAGACACTGACAGCCGAGGGAGATCGTCGGACGAGCCCGCTGAGAGACAAGTGGCGCCATCCGATGGGACCGGGCGGCGACTGGGTCGATGCAGAGCGGCGCGCACGCGCAGGAGCCAATGACATTGAGGATTTGGGAGCACGACCGCGCCGTCCCGCGGGATCGCGGGAAAGACACGATAAAGGTCAATTCATACAGGATGAGGGAAAATCGGCATCGGTCATTGGCCAGAAGGGGCGAAACTGAAAGAAGCGTACGGCACCAACAAGTCTATCATTAGCTCAGCGGGTAATGCCGGAAGTACGTCATGGTAATACCGACCCGGCATTAGAGGGCGAGGGGAGCGCCCCGCGAGGAACCACTGAATAAAATTAACATGCAAAGATCGCACGCAAACGCAAATCTGCCAAATTTCTGCAAAACCAACGAAGAGGGAGGATTAAATCGGGGTATAAAAGACCGCGATTTCCGCAGTCAATCATCAGTTCATCGGATCTACCTTACCATCGGACAACTCTCCAGGACTAAAAGTGAAAAGTACAAAAGAAAAGTACAAGTGAAAAGTACAAGTGAAAAGTACAAGTGAAAAGTACAAGTGAAAAGTACAAGTGAAAAGTACAAGTGAAAAGTACAAGTGAAAAGTA
>JAPYZD010001822.1:0-18538 GCA_030522725.1 Ichneumoninae sp. B BG-2022a
GCGCACTCGCCCAGATCGTAATCTACAGTGCTTGTGTGTTTAAATCGAGTTTCATTAACGGATTGCATCCGCGCTCGACATATATATATTTATATATATTTATATATATAGATATATATATATTTCTTTACTCATTTATATAGGTATAAATTATAAGAATCTAATGTTATCCTTAAGTCTAGCCACTTACGAGCTTATTTTTGTTTTTGCTTTTGTTAATTCTTTTTGTTTTTTTTATGTTTTTGTCTTTGCTTTTTTTTTGTTTCCTGTTGTATATACACTTGAAAGTATTCTCGAGTCCATCGATCGACAGATATCACGCTCGGCGTTCCAATTTTTTATTTATTTTTTTTTAGTTATATTTTTATTTATTTATTTTTCTTAAAAGAGGGTGCACCCAGCCACACTCGAAAAAACTCGGTTCTGCGTGTTAAAAAAAAAAAAAAGTCGCTGGTCAGCGTTAAAGAATATATTACCTTTCCGTAGGCCTCGTAGCGGGTACCGAACTCTCGACGAGATCATGCCTCTCGATCGGCGAATTTGCGAGTGCGTAATCGACAGGATATCTCTCCGTATAAGTCGGCGTTGCTTCGCCCTGCTGTCTCAGTCTGATCTCGTCGCTGGTCTCCTGATAGAAACTCTGTGAGGCCTCGACATTCCGTGAGGAGGAGGAGGACTGCTCGGTTCCTTCGATCTCGTGGGAATAGTAACTCTGACTGGCCTCGCTCTCGGGCGCGGGTTCGTAGTAACTCGGCGACACGCTCTGATTCGAGTAGCGGGGGGTTGATCTGAAGTAGCTCTGACTCGCCTCGGAAGTGACGTCCTGCGGTGTCTCGTAGTAACTGGGTGTGACTTCCTCCTGAGGATCGGCTTCGAGACGTGAGTTCGAATCCTGGTTCACGGTCTCGTAGTAACTCGCGCTCACCTCCGGATGACGAGCGTAGTAACTCGTCGGCTCGTTTCTGTGATCGGTACTCTCGGTAACGAAGTTCTGAGAGGAATTCTCCTCGATGCCGGGCATGGATATCGGTACCTCGTACGATGTAGAAACGTTCTGCTCAACGATAACCTGATCCTCGTAACTCGAAGTGGGCAGCGCGTCGACCTGCGATGTCGAACTGCTGTCGGGATTCAAGTTGTACGACGATGTGGGTATCTCGGGAACGCCGTTGTCGTGAATGCTCGTGTGTTCGCCCCTGACCGACGTGTCGGGTATAACGCTCGACGAGGCTATGTTGAGCTCCTCGCACGGCGGAATTTCGTAGGACGACGTGCTTATGGCGCTCTCTTGATCTTGATCTCTCTCCTGGTTCTCAGGAGTTTCGGGTACGTACGACGAGCTCGCAGTCTCGTCCTCGTTCAGTCCAGAATTGTTAGTCGACACCGACGAGGTGCCGATTCCATCGTTACCGATGTCGTTAGACTGCGAGGGTATGTTGCCCTCCTGACTGACCACCGCGTCGCTCTCCAAGTTGACCGACAAATTGTCGATCTTTCCGACCTCGTAACTCTGGGTGGGAAAGCTCTGATCGTCGATACCCTCCGCCGCTCCGTCGTCTTCCTGGCACTGCATTATCTCGTTGAAAGACTGGGTCGGTGCGTTTGTGTTCGCGTCGGTCGATGTCTCATACGATTGCGAAGCCTCGTTGCTCTTAGAGTCCTCGAAGGACTGAGTAGGCGGTTCACCGATCACGACGTTCTCGTCGATCTCCATGGCGCAGTAGGCCACGGACTGCGATGGCTCTCGGGAATTTTCCGATTTTCCGGCGGACTGTGTTGGTGTTTCGGTTGAGTCGCTCGTCGGATCGGAAGCGTCGAATTGTTCGTAGGACTGGGACGGCGCTTCCTCCTGACTGGTCCCCGCGACGACTTCATCCATGCGCATATCGGCGCACTCACCGATCGCCGGCTCGACGGGCCTGTCCGGCCTCGGTGACGAAACCTCCGCCGATCGATCGACTTCCGCATTATCCCGATGGTAATCGACGATCCCCACCATCTCGACGGTCTCCTCGACCACCACCATGCTTTCCGGCTCCGTATTATCTACTGACTCTGCGAATGGAACTTTATCGTTGAAATTCTGATTCGTATCGTCGAGACTCGAGGTCTCCGTTGGCTCTTGTTCCATAAACGAAGCAGGCATTTCGTCGACCGAAACTTTATTGCTCGTGAGGGAATCGAGCTGCTTATCCGCAGCCTCCGTGCTGTCTAAGGTACTTGCCTGATTTTTAACGTCACCGGAATCGTTCGCCTCGACGACGATGCTTTCCGACGACTGTACTTGAACGATCGTCTCCGAGGACGCGTCGCAACGTTCGTTCGGGACGTCGGCGCGGTCGGTCATCGTTGCATGGGTCACCTCTTCGTTGACGATCTCCATTCCGTCGGAGGGCAACGGTGTCTGTTCCTCACTGTCGATTACCACCCGCTCCTGCGGCATCTCTTCCTCAACGGCGATCGGTATGTTAATATCGTTGATCTCCTTCGATCCGACGGTCGCGACCTCCACAGTCTTCGCAACCGATACCTCCGTGTCTCTCTGGGAGTCGACCGGCGATTTCGTTGATTTCCGAGGTGCGCTGGGGCCGGGTTGTTCGCAGCTCTGTTCAACGACGATCGCCGCGGTTACCGATTGATCCTCGCTCGTTAAGCTCCGCTCCGTTGGCTCCGCGTAACCGTCGTCTATTATCGGCATCGACGGTGTCGTCTGAACTTGGGCCGTCTCGCCGGCGACGCTGTCCGGTATAGAGACTGAATACGCCACAGCGCCCGACGCCGATTCAGTGTCGGTTTCCATAGCCTGAGCCTCGATCGGGATCGTCTCGTTCAAGCTCGGTATTACGAGATACCGAGTGCTCGCTGGAATCTCCGTCTGCGCGATCTCGACGTTCGCCGGATTCTCCATTATTTCGCCAATGTCCGGCATCGAATTGCCGGGTATCTGTACGTCGTGCTCGGTCGCTGTTGTACCAACGGCGCTCGCCGAGATGTACGATATGCTCGGATTCGTTATCGTGATCGGCAGCTCGAGGGACGTCGGGATAGTCGAGACTATCGAGGGTGGTGTAGTTTTTGATTGTATCGGCAAACTGCTCGGTACCTCGAGCGGCGTCATTATCGGTTGATTGAGGGTCAGAGACGTTTCGAGCACCGACGGCGAGGATATCGGCTCCGTCGGTGGTATTATCGTGGACTGCAGGATCGTCTGATTAATCAGACTCGTCTGCGTGAGGCCGGTGGTCATGACACTGGTGCTTCCCGGATTTTCCGGTAGACCGATCTCCTGCTGAAAATCTGTGTTCGCGAGAGCCGCAGCGAGGATGTCCTGATTGGACGTCTGCATTATCTCGGGCGAAGCGAAACTCTCAGTCGATGCCACGACCTGGCTGGATTCCCCGGCGTTAGCCGATACGTTGGGCAACGCACCGTTGTCGTATTGCAGAACGATATTGTCGATAATGCCTGCCTCTCCGAGGGAGCTCGGGTCGATGTAGAGAGTCCTCGTGCCGTCGGCGTTCTGGGTCGTTCCCTCGAGCGACATGAGGGTGTTGTTGTCGAGTGGCACTATCTGGCCCTGTTCGTCGATCGTGACGAGAACGTAGGTCTGCGTGCCGTCGCTGCTCTCCGTCGGCAGAGCCATTATCTGCGGTTGGGCGGGTACCTTCGTTTCCTCGATCTTTGGCGTTTCGATGATGCTGCTGCTGCTGCTACTGCCGGTGGGTTCGATGCTCGGGATTTCATGCCTCGGATTGTCTTTGGCGAGAGTCTCGACGTTGGTGTCGTCGACTTTCGTGTTGCCACCGGCATCGGTGAACGTGACGAGCTCCGCGGGCTGAACGAGAGGCGCCAGCGGTGGTGGCGGCAACGGTGTGTTCGACGATTCATTTGTACCCAGGGGTTTCGCGGACACGGAGCTCAGAGCCGTGTTCAAAAGATGCTTCTGCTGGTGAGCGTTTCTGTTGGTCTTGCCGGATCCTCTGTGAGCCGGCGACTTCTGGGGCGTTGCGATCTTGGCGACGTTACCGATAATACCCGAGCTGGTGGTAGATTTTGTTTGGACATTGATCGTCGGTAACGAACCGCCGGTGTTGCCATCGTGAACCTTCTGAACGACGATCTTCTGTTGAGCCTTCGTCTGTCGTCCGGCATTACGGGGAACCACGAGTCTCTGCATCGTCGGTGTTATCGTTCCTCCAGTGGGCATCGTCGTCGTCGACGTTGTCGTGAGCGACTTGCCCCTCGGCATAACCAGCTGCGGCGACGTAGCGATCGTCTGCGTCACCGCTGTCTGGGGCGAACGGGTCCCCGAATGAACTATCTGCCTGATGATCTTCTTGCCGCCGGGAGTCGTTGTCTTCTGACCGGCAGCGGTGTTTTGAAAGACGATGGTGCCAGCTCCGCCGGACGACTTGAGGCTGCCACCGATTCTCATCTGAGTTCCAGGTGATATGGGTATCTTCTGGCATTTTTGAAGCATCGGCAATTGGAGTTTCTGCTGCACGGCCTGGTAGTGAACTTTGCTGCCCGGTTTGCCCGGACTCTTGGCAGCTATCGCTTTTACTTGCTGGCCAGTTATGGGCGTTAGCACCGTGCCTTTGGAGGTCACCAATCCTTGAGCGTTTATAATGGATTTGCCGGCGAGAGT
This sequence comes from Ichneumoninae sp. B BG-2022a, assembly GCA_030522725.1. Lineage (NCBI taxonomy): Eukaryota > Metazoa > Arthropoda > Insecta > Hymenoptera > Ichneumonidae > Ichneumoninae sp. B BG-2022a. The sequence goes on from JAPYZD010001822.1 coordinate 4,649, forward strand.
GTGGGATATCGGTGCGAGTATAGTCTTCGATGCCCCCAGAGCCTGAGAGCTCAGGGGCGAGAGAATCGTCGTGCCCTTGCTGACGAGAGTCTTCCCACCGAGAATAGTTTTTCCGGCAAGTTGAGCTGAACTTATCGGCGTGTAGATGTTTCCCTTTGCCAACATACCCTGCGGCAACGCGCCGAGCAAGCTGCACTTTGACGTCGATATCGGCGTCAGGACTCCCTTCGATGTTATTATACCCTGGGTGTTTATCATCTTCTGTCCCTGTATGTGCTTCGAAGTCGTTGGAGAGCTCGGGTCGCTCTTGGGCGCTATCATCGTCTTAGCTCCGACGATTCCCTGACCGCTTATCGGTGTGAATATCTGGGTTTTGTTGTTGACGATTTTTTGAACCTTGCCGCTCAGAGACTTCGATATACTGAGCGGTACCATCTTCGATTGTCCCGACTGGGCCGAGGTGAGGATAACAACCTTGCCACCTTGATGAACTATCTGAGCGCTTCCGGTACCCTTTCCTGCCGGTATGGCGATCTTTTGCTGAATACCGGGCTTGCCCTGGACGCTGTAGCGCATTTGTTGTCCCTGAACTATTACGTACTTTCCCGGTGTGCTCTTCTGCGACATGAGAGGCATCGCCTTGCCGGCCTGGGGACTCTGAAATTTCAGTCCTTTGACACCGCCGGTGAGCGGCGGCACCAGAGTCTTTATGCTCGTTATGGTAGGCTTTGCTTTGCCCTTGTTCTTGAGAATCGCAGGTGTGCCGCTCTTCTTCTTGCCGGTGCTCGTCGTTGTCGTCGTCGTGCTTTCCGTCGTCAGAGACTCGCTCGTGCCCTCTTTGCATTGAACCGGATTCGAACCGACTAACCTCGTCGTCGGTGCCAGAGTCAGCGAGCTTGGCATGGCACCCGACGAAGACGGTCCGGACGTCGAAGCCGTCGACGTCCGGGTCGTCTCGACGGCCGGTATGATCGACGATATGACGACCGGCATCTGTTCGATGCTCTCGGGCGTGAGGACATCCTCGCTGAGGACGAAGGGCATCGAGTTTATATCGAGCTCCATGTCGGCCAGACTCTGAGAACTTTGTTGAATAAATTTTTCGCCCTCAGCGGGTACGCTTATCGTCTGGGGAGGATTAATCTGACCGGTAGTTTTCTCCGCATCTTTGTCTGCGGCGAGGGTCGCACCGGTCTCCTCGGCTCTCTGCTGTACCTGCAATTTTTTCGACACGATTAGATGCGAGCCCCCGCTTTTTGTCGGGGATCTTGGTTTGCTGTTTGGCGACGGTGAATCGATCTTCATGATTTTCGCTCTGGGTGGACCCTTGCTCTCGCCCTTTCTCGCAGCGTCGGACTCGAGCTTATGCTTCGTAGTTTTAGACGGAAGTTTCTCCATCAGCTTCGATTTTAGTATTTGCATCGGCTCCTTCAGCGTGACGTTCTCAATTATTCTTGGCTTCTCGCGTTTCTTTACCGGGACGCAGATGTCCGAGATCGGCGACGGAGTTGAAACCGCGTCGGTCAGAGTATCCTCGATCTTCTGGAGGTCCAGGGACAGCGTGTCCGTGCTCTCGTCCTTGGTACTTGTACCCAGGAGACCGGAAACTAGATCAACTTGACTGGTCTCCTCCTGCGATTTCGTCTCCACCTCGACGATGTTGTCCTGCACCAGTATCTCGATACCCTCGAACTCTGTCATGGCGTTCAGGGTCGGAACTTGTCGAGTTTCCTCGGGCTGTGCTATCGTTGTGCTCTCGTCGTTTCCGCTCACCGCGGCCACCAGTACTTTGGGCTCCGATTCTACGGTTTCGGACGTAACTACCGGCTTTTCCGCGACGACGACTGCCGAGCCCTCATTGTCCTTCTCGTCGCGTTTGTCTATCTGCAGAGTCTTGAGAAATGCCTCTTGAAATGAATTTACGGGAACGTCCTCCTCGTCTTGCTCGTCCTCCTTGCTCGGTTTCGGGACGACCTCGGGGATTGATTTTTCCTTGTGTCGAGTTGGCACCGGGCATTGGTTTGGCACCGATGATGGCGTCGCCACCGGTGATAGCATCGGCACCGGTGATAGCGTCGACACTGGTGATGCCATCGTCACCATCGGAGATAGTGTCGGTACCGGTGAAAGCGTCGGCACTGGAGATGGCTTCGGCGTCGTTGCAACGTCAAGAGTCTCGGTAGTTTCCTTCGGCGTCGGGTCAATTTTTATTTCATCCCTCGTCGCCAATTTTTCAGTGTCTTTGCTCTCAGAGCTTATCGATTCGGCAATGCTGATCGGTTCGCAAACGCTTAGCGGTTCGGCGATGCTGATCGGTTCCGCCACACTCATCGGTTCAGCGACGCTCATCGGTTCGGCGATGCTCATCGGCTCGCTCGTCTCTTCTCTTTGGTTAACAACTTTCTCCTCCACCTGTTCGACAATCGTCCTTTCGGGCTCAGCCTCGACGGTCTCGATGGTGGAATTCTCGACGACCACTTCGATCGCGCCATCGTTGTCGATGCTCTTCGACGGAGCGGCCTCTTCCTTTTCCGTTACAACCGATACCTCCTCGACGATTACTTTGTCGACGTGTCGCGGCGATGGGTAAGGTACCTCCTCCTCCACCACCACGCCCGGACAGCCGCCCTCCGTATCGGGATCACCCGACAGACTAATCAGCCTCGCTGCCTCAGCTTCGGCGGCCACTTGCTCGGAGCAAGCATCGAGCAGATCGATCTGCGAGAGTTCAAATTTCTTAATCTGCGATTTCTTCGGTGGAAGCTTGTCCACCGTTGGCTTGATCAGATCAAACTTTGAATCGGCCTTATCCGCCTCGGAGGGATTCTCAGTCTCTACCGGAGCCTGAGCGGGTTTATACTCGGCACAATCATCCATGTCACTGGAACTAATGATTTTTTCGTCGATCGGTGGTTCGGGATCCTGAATTATTTGGTGAAGCGATCCCGTCTCGGAATCACCGGAGGACAGTAGCTTTGTGATGTTGACTGGTGAGCCGATGCCGCTGTCGAGTTTCTTTCCGAAATCCACGGGGCACGAGACGCTCGAGTCTCCCTCAGTCTCGTTGTCGTCTGATCGTGGGACATCCTGCGACGTCGTCGATTTGTTGTCCCGATCAAATTTTTCGACCTTTTGCGGGGACTTCGATACCTCGGGAGTTTCCTCCTTTTCGACCTCCGCGCTGTCGAGCGTTCGATTGGAAAATTCGAATTCTTGATCGTTGCTGCTTTTCGGAGTCTTGACTCGTGTCGCGGCGGGTCCGCCCGACGACTTTCTTCCTCTCCGATTTCTACCCTTGTGTTCCTTCTGTAATTTCTCATCAGTCTCCGACTGACTCTCGTCCGTTCTCGAGGCCCTGTTGTCGGGGCTGCGGGTGAACACCTCCGAGTGCAGGTACTTTTTGTTCGGCTTGCGTCGTCTTCCAGTATACGAACGCTCCGAGTCGGACTCTGAGGTTTTACGTTCAGAGTCTCGCCGGACGAGAGCCTCGATCTGCTTGCTCGCGACTTCGTGCTTCGACGATTCGCCGCCGTTGCCACCTGGCTCGACGTTACTGAAACTCTTTCTCGGTCTACCGCGACGTCTCGGTGCAGGTTTGTCCGCACTTCCGCTCTCCCCGCGCGAGCGTTCGACTTTCACAAACGTAGCGGTGTCCCAACTGCTCTGCGTTAGTGTCCCGTCGGTGTCCGACGTCTCGCTGTGCCCTTGGATCGACTCGGCTAACTCCGATATAGTCTCGTCCTCGGTTTCGGTCGTCGCGACCTCGGACATAGTTTCGTCGAGAGACTTGTCCGGAAGGGTGCCTTCTTTTTTGTCAATCGCAACGTCATTTGGTGCAGCCTCTTCGATCTCCATCGTTCCATCCTCCACGATCTCGGTTATCTTCTCGGCCTTTTCCACGGATTTAGCTTCCGTTTCGTCCTTCTCCGTTTCTGGCGTAGGCTCGTGGCCATCTACGTGCGTATCCTTCTCTCCCTCGACCTCGAATATCTCTACAATTTCCAGTTCGGTCGAGCTCGAGTTACCTCTAGCATTGTCACCTCGTTCGTCGTTTCTCTCAGATTTATCTGCTTTGGCTTTTTCGTCCGGTTCCTCGTCCACACTCGGGGAGATCTTCCTTTCAGTCGCGTCAACCACCGGCTCAGGGCTCAGAGTGGTGTCGTTGCTCTCCTTGTTACCCGTTGATTCCGTCGGGGGAAAAAAATCCTGCACGACGGACGGTTTTTCGTCAGCCTCGTCGCTGTCCTTATCATTTTTCAGGGCTTGGCTCATAGTAAATTTTTTCAATATCTCTTTCTTCACCGAGGTATTCTTTTCGCCGAATACACGTGGTATTTTTCTCACCGGAGTTATAGTCTGCTCAGGCAGATCGTCTTCGTCGAAGTCGAAGCACGAAAATCTCGACGATTGTTTGACGTCTTTATCGGCAGTGGCGCTTATCCTTTCCGTCCCGGAAATGGTTTTTTGCTTCTTGGTCGCCGGCGATTTTTCACTCTTTCCGAGCCCCGATGTACTCGTGTCGGTCTCGGAATCGAAATCCTCGGTATGCTTGCTATTCAAGTCGCGCGAACCTCGCGACGGTGAATCGTTGCTGAGCAAGGAAGTGAACTTTTCCGTGTCTCTCAGAAGTTTCTCCGACGCCTTTATAATTTCATTCCCATCGTCCGCCTCAACCGGCTTATCCTCCACGGCGCCGATAGATCTGTCGATCGTTCCCTCGGAATTTTTTCCCGACGGACTTCCGATCGAATTGACGTCGGTGGATTTGTTAGCGTCGAAATCCATGTCCTCGTCAGACTCGTCGTCCCAGTCAGCCAGGAGCTTCTCTCTGAGCTCCGGATCGGTCTTCTTCTTCTTAGTCGTTACCTTTTCAATCTGTTTCGTGCTTTTTCTCTTTACCGGCTCGGTCTCGCGCTCGCGCTCGTTTTTACACGTCAGGCTCTTGGTTTTTCTCACGTACTTCCTTTTCTGCGTGTCGCTCGCCGATGTCCTCGCCCCGCTGCTCTTCGGCTGCGTGCTGCTGGTTGATATTCTCGGCCGAGGCAATGGACTCTCGAAGCTTCCCGATCGGTGACTCTTGGTGTGACATATTATCACGTTGACGCGAGACGACGTGAAGCTGCACAGGTGACAAGAGAACTGCGGCAAGGCACCGCTTGGGCTCTTCGGCGTGCTGGGCAGACTGCTCGGCTGCTGACGAATGCGTATCTCGTGATCGCTCTCCTTCAGAAAACGCGGATGGGTTATCTTTCTCGCGATACCGCCGCCCTCGCTGCGACGATTCATCTCGTCGCGGTCGCGCTTTCTCTTTGGAATTTTTTTCTCCCCAAAGAGTGCCGATATGTCAGGTTTCTCCTCAGGACCAAACTTGTCGCTTGTCAATATATCTGGATCGCCGCCAGTCAATTTTTCTGCCATCTCAACATCGCCGGGAAACTTGTCCATGTAACTCGAGCCATCTTTGCTTTTGGTACGATATTTATCTGCGATCGGAAGAGGACAAAAAAAATCATTCTTGAAAAACACGCATTGAGATAGTGAAAATTTATGAATTTCGAGATTTAACATACCTAGGCCTTTCTTGATAAACTCGTCTTTCTGCGTGCAATTGTATTTGTATATCTGATGAAGGTTTTTTACAAATTCGCTGAAACACGGTTGGATCATGATTACGACGATCAAAGGTTGCACCTTGTTAACGGCAACGAATACAAATATAAAAAATAAGTAACTTATTCAATCTTTCTTCTCTCTTTCTTTTTTTATTTCAATGTAATTTAACTTTTATGTAATTTATATACGTAAATAGATGATCGTTTAATTTTTTAATTTTTACTAAATAAATCTTGATCCAACAAACACATAAGTAACAATAAATTAGTTGAATAAAATATCCGTGCTTACTATGTGTCTTCCTGAAAGAATTTGACTGCGGCTATGAGAGGTTTCTTTCTGAACTCGATCTGAATGTCCTCGGGCAAATTGTGAAAGCTTGTCACTTGCCCGGGCCACCAGCACGCACCCAGTTTGACCCAGACGATGTCTCCATCCAGATAATTTATTTCCGTTTGTTCGCACATCTTCGACGATCTTTCAGATACCTGCGTAGAAAAGAGTCATCGGTTCCCGACTGGAAAACCGTGTAAACCTGTGGAAACGAACAAAGTTTGAGATTTCGGGGGATTCACTGTCGACGAAAGGTGCACGGCGCTTCTGACACCATTATGGTAAGAACCGCACCTCAGAGGAATTGTATCGTTAGGACGATTCTCAGCTTTGAGCTACTTTTCCAATTGTATCGGCATTGTTCTATTTATGAGAGAGAGTCTAAGACATGCACATACACACGAGCATACAAACGTTAAAATAGCATGTTACGCGTGTTGTGTACAAAGTTTTTTTGAACCATTGCACCCTTCACGTGAAGGCGAACGACGCAATTGAAATCGGCACAGTCCCTATTAATCTCGGCACTCCCGAGGCAGATACGTGTTTTCGTCAACCTAACGAAACTTGCCAACAATCGGGGCCGTCGAACGCCGCGTTAATGTGATCCGTGTGATTCCACTTGGTCACGGGTTCCGTCCTCTTTCCGTCTTTTTTTTATTTGTAGTTTATTTATGTATTCTTTTTTTTTTTTTCTTCAGAATGTGAGCTGGCCCTTGCACGAGTTCCAGTTTCGAGGGATTAGCGACGAGCTCGTGCCGGAACGTAGTCGTTCAGGAATCGCGGGAAAACCGAGCCCAGCGTCGTTAATGTTCGGAAATTTTCTTGAGCTCGTTATTCCGACTCCGCGAATTATTTCGACGATGCGCCCGGGACGCGCGAGTTGCATTTTATACCCCGTAATATTTAGTGCGTTGTTGTAACACTTTATTGTTGCGGTTCTCGCGCGATGGCCTGTGCTGTTGCTGCTGTTGCTGCTGCTGCTGCTGCTGCTGCTGCTGCGGCTGCTGCTGCTGCTGCTGTTGCTGCTGTTGCTGCTGTTGCTGCTGTTGCTGTTGCTGCTGCTGCTGCTGCTGCTGCTGCTGCTGCTGCTGCCGCTGCTGCTGCCGCTGCTGCTGCCGCTGCTGCCGCCGCCGCTGCACACAATCGGAACCTGCGACAGAGGGACTAACTTTCGACGCTCCCGTCGAAGTTGGCCAGCGTCCCAGGAGGAAGGACGTCCTCCTCGTCACACCTAACCCAGCGAGTGTTCTCCTACGAGCACAGGCTCGCTACGACACCCTAAAAAATATTCCGGCTCCCTCACGCGCGCGCTTCTCTCTCCCTCGGCACTGAGCAAAAATTTTCCAACACTCTCTGACCCCACACAATCGGCACTCGATACAACTCAACGCTTTTTGCCTGCTGTACTACGTACGTACATGTTTCGTTTCCCGACGTGCAACGGGGCCCTTTCGGTATATAGCTATATATGTATATATACATATGTAGCTATATGCTATATGGTACTATATAATACTCGCTGCTGCTGCTGCTGCTGCGAAATGCCTTCCTTCTCCTATCGCTCTTTCGAGATTTTCGATTGTAAGCCCAGTGGAGCCAACCTTCGGACACTAAGGTAATCGTTGCGGTACAGTCGAATCAATCGAATACTACGATTTCAAAAATGGTTTGTACGCGCTACAAAGGCGGAACTAGCGCGAACTAAGGTCGATATGGTTCGAAGAATTCCTGCTCGTTGTAGAAAATAAATGGTAACAATGAAGTTACAGAAAAACAAATGAAAATAAACGAATCACGATCTTGACGACACAACACCCATTCGGTGTGTAAATTGCTCTCCCGCTATATATGTTTTCCCGCTCGATTCCGATTTTACTGTAATTTATTTTTGTACAAGCTGAACACGCATATGGGTAACGACGATTGAAGTAAACAATGAGATTATATTTGGGACATAGCCCGCGCAGTATTACATACACTTGTACGCTGTATGCAAATCGACAATGAATTTGGATTGTTATTTTTTTTCGTCGTTCTCCGATTGGCAGTTCTGTGTTGTCGAGGTGTAATGTTAGGATTTAGGCCGCAACGGAGAGCCACGGGTCTGCTTAGTATCAAAGACGGCCACGGGTGTCCAGTTTAGTATTGCTTGTATACTTCCGGTTTGCCCTGTCGTTTGACGACGCTGAGAGTTTTGTTTATCAGAAAAACATTCATCCGAAAGCATCCGAGATAAAAAGAGCGGATCGTTCGTGATAACGAGGTATCTCGTCACGAGGCACGTTGGCATATCTTACGCGAGAGAGGATTCTCAGAAATATCCTAGCGGCGAGCCTCTCTCGACACACCGGAAGTGTTCTCTCGTCTCTGTTCCTTCGAGTCCGAGTGCCCCTCACAGGAGAGCTATTTCAGCAAAAATAATGGCGACTGCCGTTCCTTCACGGTTCGCCGTACTCAGTATCGATGAGGACGATTATAAGCCGAAGAGAGCTCAAAAGCCCTCGAACGCAACCAAATCGAATTCCAAGAGCGGCAACAAGAATGACAAGCAAAAGCAACAGCCTAATAAAAAAGACGAGAAGAAAAAACCGAGTAAGGTAGGTCGTAAGATAATCATTGTTATTATTATTTTGTCTCGTCCAATAAACGCCGTCCTCGGCTGCCATGGAGACGCGGGAATATTTGAATCAAGATGTTTCCTTACTATCATTATTCCGGTTTTGTTTATTATACGGATTAGTCTGCTCATACGTACAATATAAAGTAAGCCAATGAATTACATTTGTCAAAGAGGCGTTATAAAAAATGAAATAAATTTTTAAACACGAAAGGTAAATATTTTACTAAATTAAAAAAAAAAATAATGTTTTAGAGTAAGAAGAAAAAGAGCAACAACGACAGTCAACAGTGGGAACAATGGAAGGAAAAAGATTCTACGGTAAAGATACATTTGATTATTTAGGAGGTATCATTTTATCCAAAAGAGAATTATTCTTAAATTAATTGATGATTCAAGGTCATTGAGGAAACGTACGAGCAGGAGTTACACCAGGCGATATTGATGTCGAAATTGGCCTATGAGGCTCAAGCGGAAAACGGCGAAACGACCAAGGATCCGGACGGAACAAAGAAATCTCAAGGGAACAAAAAATCAAAGAAAGCCACGATGTCGCTGAACGAGTTCAACAGTATGGGCACACCGGCAGCAATAACGGAGGCGTGCGCGGTAATGGTTTCCGAGAGTTTGGACTGTAAAGCCAGAGGTATAATTAATTCAATGTCCCCGAGACGTTGGATCGGTTGATTTGTATGTGAATTATCTGGACAGTGGGCGAGATTGGATTTATACCTTGCTGCAGAGTCTGACGCCGAATTTTTCGAGAGAGTCGACAAGGAAACAAAGGAAGAGATTACAAAGAGCAAAGAGAAAGATATGTTGAAAACGAGACTCAATCAGCTCGACGACGATATCACCTCCGCTCAGCTCAAGGTGGAGGTGGAGAAACGCGATCAGCAGATCGTCAAGCTCAGGGACGAAGTCGAAACTCTGAAGGAAGAATTGACCGAGGTTAAGAAAAGAAATCGGAAGCTTTATCAGATACTGTCTCACGGCGAGAGTAAGTAGCGGTGGAACACCCCATCGATATGTGAATGGTTCCGAATTTTCATCGAAAAATTTATTTCGGTATTGCAGTGAAAGACAAGGCATCCGTACTCGCGGAAGTAACAAAACTGCAAGAGATACGCGAAGAGTTGACTCTCGAAGTGACGTCCCTTCACGCACAGTTAGAACAGGAACGTTCTAAATCGAGGGTGTCGAGCGCCGATGTCAAGACTACAAAACAAAACGTGAGTCAGTTGGGCAGTATATAGGTGGACGAAAGCGAATCCTCCGTGAAACAAATCCTATATGTTAAACTGACGAAACTGAATGCATTGCGTCGAAGAACGAACATACGAAGCTGTCCTCGTACAATGACGAGTTATTCCATCGTTGAAAATTATTCAATTACACGAATTGCGTGTAATATACCGCGGTCAGTAAAAACAATTTTCCTGTTTTATCCGAAAGTTAATATTTTGGGAGAACACAAAAATGAAAGAAATCGAAACTTTAGGTTTGTCATTGTAGAGGATTCGCTTTCAAGCGCCTGTAAACCACCCGAGGGTCGGTCGTTGAGTAGCTTGCCGTTCGCCATCCGATTTGATAATCATGACATTTCGATTGGTGCAGAACAAGAAACGACCGGCTAGTGAGAACGCCTAATCTACTCATCGTGCCCGGTGCTTCTCCGAGAGACTTCGTCAGGAAGTAACATTACGATCTCACGGTTTTTGTACGAATAAGCATAGAAGTTTATCGCCTATTCGTATATACTTATCCGTATATCGTTATCCAATAGTATTTGATATATATACGAATAAGTATTATGAGGATGAGACCAGAAACTTCCGATGTCATCCCCGAGAGACTTTGACAAAAGTCTATAATACAGTTAAATCGTTTCGATGCGTTTATTAATTTTTTTAAAATTGTTATTATTATTTTTTTACATTTATACTGAAAGGCGTTGCTCGAAAGCACGCGAGTCATCGTTATTATTTTTGGTTCGTTCTCCATCTCCGTTGTCCTCGTACTGCCTACTGTACTTTCCGAGCGTCGCCGCACAGAGCGTCAACGACGCTGGGACGGAGAAAAACGTTTTTGCATCATTTGACGTTAGTTCCGCCGTGAACTTAAGTCGCGATAAACTGCAAATATTTTGTAATAAACATATGCAACAGAACAATTTGTTTTGTCAAATTTGTGTAAATGTGAGTATGTGCCGCTTTTCCAACGTTGCTCGCGTTGTACCCCTATCGATAATACTCAGTAGTTATATATACACACACACACACACACACACGCGCGCGCGCGCGCGCACAAACACACACACACACACACACATATGTATATACATTTTTCCCCTTTTTCCACCATGTTCCCTCGAACCGTTCCGCACCGAGGATTCCGCCATGCACGCAGGTAGCAACGATGAACGCCGCTCTCTCAGTCCACGGCGCTAAGCTTCATCCGGATTATACGTACACGCGCCCATTTTTATGACATTTTTTCATTTTTATTTATTTCCTTTTTTTATCCCGTCGACTTTTTTCCTCGAGTTGCTCCATCCGAATTTCGTTCGGACTGGGACTGGAGCGAGTGGGGGGGGGGGAGGGGCAGTTCGATACGTCACACAGGCCTGACTCGCTGCATATGCAGTTCCAGCATCAATCCCTCCACGTCGCTCCGTCCGCTCTTCAACCCATTAAAAAAAAGGGATTTCAGCATCGTGCTCTTTTTTTGCCGTCGGCCTTCGTGTGGATAGCGTGATTTACCGTTCGAACGAGGAAAGGATGCGAACGGGGCTTGAGCAGCGACCAGGCTACGTGGACGGATTAAAAAATAAATCTTTATCGATTAATCGCGGCGGTTGAATTTCGTCGAGCGGAACTATTCAGTGGCGATGCCTGGCGGACGATCCATCGACGACGCGAATCGACAATGAGGAGAATTGTTCGGTGCGTTCTTGAATACAGTTCTGCTCTGTTCGGGTAAATCTGTAAATATTCGAGATATATCCACATGTATAATCAGGCTGAAATCGGCGTTCTTGTAATCCAGTCTGTTCTCCGTTCAGGATTTGGTTCTGACACAAACCTACTCGGATAAACATTCTTTTATTGTTAAGACGCACGAAATGTATCGAAAGAATCGGATATACTATCGGTATAATGTCAAAAAAACCCACTAGCGATGGACATTCACAAATACAAAACTGTCCACCGTGCGCATGTGCAGACAAGTTTACAATAACGGTAAAGGCCAAATCGAAAGGACCTCAAATCTGCATTCAAGAACGTAGCCATTACGTCGAACAACTATAATACGTGAAGAAAGAGGCATGTGTACCCGAAAAATAAAACGTTCTTTTTAGTACTGGGAGCATGAGTAAACGCAAGCAGTCGGAGAAAATCTCAGCTTTAAAAAACAACATCGTGAGCTGAGAGTGGATTCGAATATGAGAAAGGCCTTTTTAGCGTTTTTCATGCGGCATGTCGATATACATCTTGGATGTCTCCTGATGCAGCGGCTCAGAAACGAAACTACATTCATGAACGCGCCCATGGAAAAGTCCCACGGCTTGATTCCAACGTCGGTAAGTCTTTCGATAAATATTCACCGAGAAGAACGGAAGAAAGGTGCAGCAGACAGTCGAGAAGGGAAGGGGTGGGTGGGAGCTTCGCCCAAGTGGACGGGGAGCATCTATTCAGCGTTCGCTTCAAGATCTTGACCAATAAAAGCGGCATTAGTGCTAAGTGGACGCCTCGCCTGCGCGGTCACAGTTCCCCGCTCCGATCCCCCCCCCCCCCCACACCACTACCACCAAATAAACGGGCGCAAAACGAATAAAGGGGGTTGGTTATAGCGACGGCTGCGAGTGCTCACACGTGATTCATCACCGCATTGCTGGCGGGAGGCCAACTGGTAAAGGAGTCCGCCGGCACGATTCGATCGAAATTTATCCGATGGGTAACAGACTCCGCGGAGATGCAATATTGCTTCGTACGATTACAGGCTGAAAACAATTGCTGAATCGCTGGTTCGTTTTGGCTCGGTGTAAAGCGCGCTCCGAGACATCGCTGGTTGAAGACGAGCGGTAGAGAAGCGAGGGGAAGTGAAAGCCCGGAGGGTGGATTTTAGTAGGACGATAGGGTGGCCACGAGGGTGACAGTGGGGATTCATTATCTGACAGTCTATTGTCATTCCTGCGGGTTGAGATTTTGCTCGCTTCGGTGGAGACCGTATCCACGCTTCGTCTGGCTTATGTGCATTCGATACATATGTATATGTATATATAGTATATATAATCGCGATAGAATATATATATAAATATAATATCACGTTATTCTGTACGGAAATGGATCATTGCATAAACTTGTTACGTTACTCGTAATAAGACAACCGAAAAGTACGAGCGAATAACAATAACACTTCGATACTTGTAGTGTTACGCCAGCAAATACGGAATGGCAAACGGAAAATTAATTCAGCCATTGAGGGCAGGAAAATTAAGAGAACTCCGACGACAGAACCTTGTCATTACCACGTTATTCATCAAAACGTATAAGCAAAATCATTAACGCGCTTCTAGTCCCGACGCGAAGAACGCGTACGCTCGCTCGATTGCATGCCTCGTCTTTGGGACTGTAACTTCTGTCAAACGCATAGCTACGTCGCTGTGTGCGCGTTTACGAGAGGGCGTTCCATTGGCTCTCATACGCATTGACAACGTCGCAGAGTTGCGCCGATCTCTTGTAAATCGTGGATGAGAACATGTTGGAAATGCCGAAAGGGGTCAAATTGACGTCGCGTCCACCTGAAAACGCATCACTTCCAGTTCGGAAATCTGAATTTTCGGATATACGTCACTTCCGGTCGAAAAAGAAGATTTTTAAATCAAGTGTCGTATTTCCGTTATGACGTTACTTCCGGTCGAAAAATGAGATTTTGAAATCGAAAGTGACCTAAATTTCCGGTTTTGATCTTCGAGGTGCAAAGCACCCGAGCCACAACAACCGGGTTAATTGAATTTCAAAGTGATTTTTTACCGATATCAATGATCGGCAGAAGGAGGGTACGAAAAACGAATGCAAAAAAAACCGTCGCGGTCTGACGAACTTGCGGCTTAGTAAAATCGCACATCATAAACCCGAGAATCCAGCGAGATTTTACAAGTAGTATCGATTCTCCGCGGTGGCGCCTAACCGTTGACAGACAGGACCGACGGAGAGCCAGAGAGAGACAGAGAGAGACAGAGAGAGAGACAGAGAGAGAGAGACAGAGAGAGAGACAGAGAGAGAGACAGAGAGAGAGACAGAGAGAGAGACAGAGAGAGA
>JAPYZD010001823.1:0-18538 GCA_030522725.1 Ichneumoninae sp. B BG-2022a
AATCAGCAATTTATAAATCAGCAAATTTATAAATCAGCAAATTTATAAATCAGCAAATTTATAAATCAGCAAATTTATAAATCAGCAAATTTATAAATCGGCAAATTTATAAATCAGCAAATTTATAAATGAGCGAATTTATAAATCAGCAAATTTATAAATGAGCGAATTTATAAATCAGCAAATTTATAAATCAGCAAATTTATACATTTTTACATCGTTATTAAACAACAGTAGATAACAATCAAGATATTTTAGTACAAAAGTTTCAAAAATCTCACTAACCATTTCTCTCACACTTTCATCGAAACAAAAAAAAGTTCTCCAAAAACGCGTACCGTTTTGCCCCGCTGTACCCAATGTCTGACGATTTATTGACCCTCTATATATAGCCATATATATTCTGTATGCATTATATCTCGTATCCCGTTCCATCTATACCTTATCCGTTCGGCTTGAAGCTCCTAAAATATTCAAAGACACTATTTTTTCTTTCCCCACACAAACATATACCGCGAATCGAGTAGAGACGCCCGAGAGCGAGTGTGCGGGCCGACGGTGCGCATGCGCGCGGCACCACGAGGAACTTTATCACGCAACACTTGTCTATCGTCGCACGCTCGGCGTATCAGTAACCGACTAACCGTGCGCGGGGTCACCACGGTTATAGGAGGCCGCGAGAGTCGTCGATTTAGCGCGTTTCGCACGGTTCTTATCAATCAATGTAGTCCACAGTTCATTTTTTTTTTAATGGACTTCGCGCTGAATATGCCGGCTTATTTTTTTTTCTCCGACGACAAAACGCCAACGTGAACCTTATGAGAGGTGCCGTGCAGAGGAAATTTGTGTAAGAATTATCCTTTGTTGATCAGATTTAAAAAAAAAAATTAAAAATGAAAAAAAATTGTAAAAATACATCAAAGTGTAGGGCGGAGATGTTCGGCTTAATGCGTGCGGTTTCACACCATGGCGTTTCCCGGTTGAGCCGACGGAATATCTCCCGGCTTCTATTTCGAGACGTGACAACGCGTTTCGAACCGCTAACCGGTGATATAAACTTTTCATTTTTAACCGTGAGTTAACCGTCAGAGTTAAACTCGTTGAAAAATTCAAAAGGCAAAGGCACAGAGTACGTGCTGCGCACACGCTCGTTATGTATCGACGCGCTCATTCGTACCCGATACATCTCGCAGCGACTATATCAATTTTCTTTTTTTTTCTTTACTATTATTTTTTTATTCATGCATCGATTGCAAAACTGGCACATTGAATCGGTGTCTCGATGATTATTGTAATTTTCGCAGCGAATGATGTCACCGTGTATACAAACATCGATGCGACACGCTCACCATAACTCGATAAGGTAGACTGTAAAAAAAATTCATATGAAATTTAATCTACCGGACTGGAAGTTTTCATGCAAAAACGGCTGTATTCAATTTCGTGTAGAGTTGTGATGAAAAATTAATGTTCAGTGCACAAAAATCATTGCGAATACTTTATTTTTAATAATTCATATTAATTTACTTCAAATTTACTATGAAAAGTACTTCAATTTTTATCATTGACTTCAATTTCAATGAAAAAGTATATTAATTTTTCAACACAATTGTACGTTAAACTTAATGTACCAATTTTTGCACAAAAACTTCCAAGTCCGGTACATTAAATTTACAATTTTTTTACAGTGTAAAAGTACCAGCGGTTGCACACTTAATTTCGCAAAACGCAAACACGAAATTTCGTAAAAATAATTTTGTTAAGAAAGTGCGGACGCTTTTGGACTAGAAGTTCTTGTGAAAAGTACAAACTTTTTCTTCCTCACAGAGGAAGCTTTGTCTTTTGAATTTTGTAAGAATCGGTGGAGTGGTCTCGGTTTTGTGACATTTTCAATTTTTCAGAAAACATAATTTGCACTCCAGTCCTTATCATTTTTGAGATATTTGCCTAAAAATTCAAGCTAAATTAATTGTTATGGACCTATGTTCCCTATTAAATTTGGCAAGAATCGATCCAACCATATAAATTTTGCAACATATTGAAAACACAAAAAATTCGTGCCTCATTGATAACAGACACCTGTTTTCGTTTCAAATATTGTGGAAGAAGCTAAATAATTGGTAGATTCGAGATCAGTGTGAAAACCAGATTAAATATAGTCCCTGAGCGACGACCAAAAAAAAAACTTTTTCGGAAACTTTTATAGCCAATATTCCAAAAATAAATTACTTTGCATATTTAAAAAAAACTATTTATCTTTGCTTCTCTATTTTTACTGTGCGCGGATGAAAAATCGTGTTTCCGTCTCTCTCGCACGCACGCCGTGTCCGGCCACTGGGACGTTTACCACTCCTACCATTCGTCCATTCTTGGGCATTTTGTCGCGGTGAAAATATCGAATGTAACGGGTTCTTTCCTCACTGTCTGGACGGTATAACTCTCCGCCTTAGCGAATAACGGCGAGCTTCCAACGACCCAACGTTAATGTTTAGTACGTGTGGTATTTAGCTGCAACGGTAATTGCCTACTCGAAAAATGAGCGCCTCGGCTCGGTTCCGTTGACTAGGATGCAAATCAGCCGAGTGGTTTCTTCTCCGCAAATAATGCAATTTTTCAACCTGTTTTTATTTTTTATTTTATTTTACTGGTATAAACGGGCAAGGCCTTTTTTACAAAATTATTTTTCTTAATTGATGGCTATTTATTTTCGATAATAATAATAGTTTTTCAACTTATCGACTGTATTGTGTAAGAATCGTTGAAAATTGTTATATCGGTAGAAGAGTTAAGTCACGTTAATAACCCTTACGTTAATGTTTAGTAGCGCTGGTATTTAGCTGCAACGGTAATTGCCTACTTTAAAAAAATGAGCGCCGCGGCTCGGTTCCGGCTGACTAAGATGCGAGTCAGCCGAGTCGTTTCCTATCCGCATGTAATGCAATTTTTCAACCGTTTCTTATTTTCCTAACTGATAGCTATTTATTTTTTAAATAATAATAATAAAAACAATGTTTCAACTTGTCGTCTCTCTTGTTTACGAATCGTCCAAAATTGTTAATGATCGAATAAGTCGAGTGATTTCCGATCCGCAAATAATGGAACGTTTCAACCTCTTTTAATTTTCATAATTAATTACTATTTATAAAAATAATAATAATAATTTCTCAACTCATCGTCTGTGCAAGAATCCTTGTACAAGAATCGTTCAAAATTATTATATCGGTAAACGGTTAGAATTTGATTAATTAAGTAACTCCATAATTATATTAATTATTAATATCATCGATTTAATTTAATTTTATCAAAAGGGTTAAAATTATCCTACGGGTAAAATAATATCCGACGAATTACCTGTCCGTACGAGCATTTTTTTTATATCCCTTGGCGCGTTTCATTCAATGCCAGTTCCGTAGAGTAACTCGCAAAAGTGTTACATCCGCGTGATGGATATTAGTGTCGGGCGGGTTCGGTTATCAGATCGGCTTTAATTCCAACGAGCGAAGGCTCTCCGCCAAAACGAAATAATGCACATCGAATTAAAACACAGTTGCAACACAGCGGGCTTACTTTGTACGTTTATCCTCATTTCTATTTTTTTTTCTTATATATATATATATTTTTTTTACTATCAACTGGGTCATTCGGTTCGACGTAGGGAGTCGCGCACGTGGGAAGGATCCTTCCCGGACGCATGCGTCGTGCTCGCTGAAACGAGGAGAGGCGAAACTATAGCCGGCTCCCGTCGGGGTGTCGTGTGCCTTGTGTCAGTGAAGCGCGAACTGTTGACGCGTTCCAACGTCCCTTTCGGTGAAACGACCGACCGATCGACTCACTATACGGCACGTGGCTCGTACACACTGCGCGCTGCCAATCGCGCGTAGAATGAAACGTAAACAAAAACTCGCCGATGAATTGCTTCGATGTAGTTCTGGTCGAATGGTATGAATGGCAAAAAGGTGGGTCGTTGGACGACATTCTATTAGACACTGAAGAAATCGTTTTAATAGTAATAATAATTTTTTTAAAGTTATTTATTTATGTATATATTTTTATATACATGTATTATTAAAATATTACTGTTTCTTTCGGAGGGGGAAATGTATTGGACATTTTCTAGAGGCCATTAGAGGATATTGTATCAAACATTTAACAAATGCTAAAATCTTTCGGCTCGTTTCGCAGAAAAAATTTATTAATTTCACTGGTCTGTCGCATATGAAAATTTGCTTAAATCCAAATGATTTTTTATTTGCGAAGAACTTGTAAAAAATATTTCTTTGGACGAATCAACAGAATGCTACGGTTTTCATTATTTTTCATATATAATCGTACTGTTTCTTTCGATGGAACGGTCAAATTTTGTCGGACTTTTGTCGAGGGTACTCAAGATTGTATTAGAAATTGAAGATTGTTCAATGTGCAAGATTGTATTAGAAATCAAGATTGTATCAGAAATTGAAGAAATTGTAAAATTGCCTCAGTTCCAGAAAAAAAAATTTCGCTTGGCTTCTTGCAAATAAATATTGATTTAAAAAACGTATATATATCTACTTAATGAAAATAAATATTTAAAGCAAAATTTTCGAGTGAACAAGTAGGTGCGGCCCAAGAAAAAGAAACAAAAATTGTTTAGAATACAGAGCGGGAAAAAGAGACTTCCGGTCGTTGGTCGTTCGACGTTTGCGTCGAAGGTCAGAAGCGGCGTCGGCAGCGCCTAAAATTCACCGAGCCTTCTCTCGCGGCGCCTCAAGGTCATTTCACGAGAAACTTAACAAACAGTTTCATGAAAAAAAAAAAAACAAATCGATACACTCGTCACGTAGTTATCGATTCGTGAAAATAATTTCTGTCGAACACAGTAGGAGACTTCCGTTCGTTCGCAGTTTTTCAAAAATTTGTTTCTGATTTAACAAGCGGCATCGGCGGAGCGTCCAAAGTTTGCCGGGCGATTTTTCGCCCGCGGTCTTTAATCGTATCGCTCGTGGCACGGGGCACGAAATTCCTTCGTGCTGAGAAGTTGCGCGCTTATATCCTGCCCGGAAACGAGGCTTCCGCGGTGCATGGCAGCTCCGGCTGTTTCTGTGTGCGTTAGTGTGTGGGTGTGGATACTCTCTTCCGGGAGACAGTTCTCGTTTCTCCGTAGGGTATTTCAACTCCCAAGGATATTCTCGATGGCACAAAAAAAAAAAAAAAAAATTAAAAGAATGCTCGCGAGACGTCTAGCAATTTTGACGTACTCGAAGGTTCGCCAAGAAAATAAGAAAAAAAATTCAACGGCCACGGGCTGTTATACCGTTGTTTTCTGGGTTTAATGAACTATTTATAGGTGCAGCGCGCCGACGAGCACACAGATATACCGGATGTATCTCGCTCGTGCGGGACTTGCATACTGCACATCGCCCGGGTCATTGTATTTAGTTTATTGTTTAAAACGACGATTCCTGCTCGTACGGAAAACAAAGCTCGTGCCCGGCTGCTCGAACGATTGAATATTCGCGAATCAATGTATTCCGCTTTATCATTCGACGCGAGATTTTTTTTAATTCACGTTTTTCTACATGCACTGTTAAATAAAATTGTAATTTTTATGTAATTTGCCGGTAGTTTTTATGTAAGAAGTGGTGCATTAAATTTAATGTGCAATTATTAAGAAAAATTAATGGACTTTTATAGTAAAAATTTAAGTAATTTATTAAAAGTGAAGTATTCCTAAAGTTTTTAATACATTGTACGTGAATTTTTCATCACACTTGTACATGGAATTTAATATACGAGCTTATGCATAGAAACTTCAGTAGATGAAATTTCATACGAATTTTGTTTATTGTGTAGTACACAAACTAGTTTAACTTTTTTTGATCATCAAAGGGTTTAATTGTTTTTGAAGATAAAATCATCGAAATCTATGAACAATTGAATTAACGATGTGTCTTGCTCGTTCGGGCTGCCTATTCGTATGGAAAATAAAGTTCGTCCTGCCGGTCGACCGATCGAATATTCGTGAGTCAATGCATTCGCTTTATGAAACGACACGAATTTTTTTTTAACTTTTCGTTTGTGTTTTTCGACATCCAATTTTATTTTTTATTTTTATTTTACCATGAAAGGGTTACATTTTTTTCAGATAAACCGACAAGATATTTGGATAATTGAATTATCAACGATGCACGACGAGAGTTGGTCGTACACGTGCCTGAGTCAGTCCAGGCTCGGCTTTTACCGAGCTAATTCACTTTAGAAATAATTACCAGCAGCTCACGAGAATGACACGACTGTCGAGGCTCGGCGAGAGCGTCTGCAGCAGCGAGCACTCGACACGCGCGGGCGAAGCACGTGTATAGTATTTTAATCATTTATCCGAACTATATCCGAGAATGATGGGAGATAAAATCGAATGTGGGCCTGCTTTCGTTAGATCAACCGCGAGAGATTGGGGAAGGGTCGATGAACTCGAGTGGAAGAACTAAATTAGTTGACCAGCTGACCGAATTCGCGCAGCAACACTTCCCGTACCTATGAAGTTATTTATAGGCTCCAAAGATACGTTTAACATTGAAAGGCTCCTTGCTATTAATTTCTCGATTTTTTTTTCTAACAGTCCGAAAATGGTAGGGTATCAATTACGTTTTCGGCCAATACTCATTTCCAAACTCATTTTTATTTTACTTCAGCCAAACTGATTTTTCAACCGGAAGTAACGTCATTCCGGTAATATGTCACTTCCGGTTAGAAAATCTCACTTTTCTACCGGAAGTGACGTCATACCGGAAATAAGTCAGTTCCAGCTTGAAAATTCCGTTTTGCGACCGGAAGTGACGTCATACTGGAAAAAATGTCAGTTCCGCCCAAAAAATAAAATTTTCAAACCGGAGGTAACGTATTTCTCATGTGATATCACTTCCGGTCGAAAATTGATATTTTCTAACCGGAAAGTGACGTATTTTCGATGTGATATCACTTTCGCTCGATAACTGAGTTTTTTTGACTGGAGGTGACGTATTTCCAGTATTAAATCACTTATATAAGATTCGGATGCATCGTCTTTCTCCAACAATGTGTTTTGGCGTAAATGATACCCTAACCTGTAAATCTCGCAATTCCTCAGAGCCGCCTTCAGAAATCGTACCCTGGTAACTAGCTTCATCTTCGACATTCGCACCAGCGCAGCACTCTCTCGTTCTATGTTATCCAAAGTACGTTTCCGAACGGGCCCCAGCTTGATGTCCATTGTACGGCAAAGAAATAAACAAAACACTCTCGCATAGCGATGCGATGAGATACGCCGCTGATAAAAAGAATTTACTATCTCGTGACTGTTCAAGCTTGATTTTTATGTTTTGTTTTAATTTATTTAATTTTAATTTTTTATTTATAATTTTGATTTATTGATTTTATATTATATTATATTTTAATTTATTAATTTTATATTTATTTTTATTTTATTTCTGAGTTTTATTCAATGAAATTAAATTAAATTAAAAATTGTTTTATTTATTTAATTAATTTTCATTTCAGGGTCTCAGCGGAGACTTGGGAGCGCGCGAGGTTCTCATCGGCGAACTGAGAGCGGCTGCCGAACCGTTGCGGGAGAGTTGCACAGCGGAGGTCGGCGAAAGAGTAGACGCGGCCGTTAACGAGGCTGTGCAAGCTTGGGAAGATACGAGAGCCGAATTAGACGCCCTTTGCACGAAATATCAGCACGCGGTGAGACTCTGGGAACAGTACAGGGACTCGAGCGCCGCTGTTAAAGACTGGGTCGACACACAAATGGGAAGCGTGACCAACTTGCCGCCCGAGGAAGCCCGCAAGCAAGTCAAGGTAAGGACCCTCGTATTTTACCTATTTTACGCACGTAAATACCTATTTCATGGACAATTTACGAAAATCTTAGTACAAGGATGCAATCGTATTAACCGAAGCTGTTGCAGGTGTAATTTCAATACTAAACGATTTCATCGAATAAGTGTAATATCGTCAAAAAGGTACCCATTCGTATTGCTGAGCCCGCGGTCCAATAGTCGATCTCGATTTTCCATTGTCTTTTTTTCACAATAATAATCGCGATACTTCTATGGCACAAACGAAGAAAAATACATATTTCAGTGTCAAATTACGAAAAGTTTTATAAGAACTCTTGTATTTTACCGATTTTTTTCTACGTACGTAATTACTATTACGTACATGTACAGTTTATGAAAATCTTTGTACTAGGATGCAATCGCATTAATCGTAATTCCGATACTAAGCGGTTTGATAGAATAAGTGCAATATCGTCAAAAAAGGTACTTACGCGTATTGCCGAACCCGCGGTCCAATAGTCGATCTCGATTTTCCATTGTCTGTTTTCACAATAAAAATCGTAATACTTGTGCGGCAGAAACGAAATAAAATGGCCGCATTTATACACGTAGACACAGTAGTCGCGGAACACTCGTGGCGCGGGTTAATATTATTCGTTCTTTTATGGTTAGGTTGTGAAAATCTGCACAAGGGCGCTATGGCAGTTATGATTCCGATACTAAACGATCCGACAGAATAAGTGGTATGTCGTAAAAATTGTACACTCGCCAAATTCTAGATTGATTTTCGACACTCCCGAAATTCGGATAAAACTTCGGTATCTGGATAAATCAATCGATGCCGATACGCGCAATATGAAAATAATATCCGTCACGAATCCTTGATCACGAATATGACGTTCATTTCGCTTCAAACCCGATATTTTAGATTTTAATAAAAAAATGCGATTTCACATTGGAGGAAAGTGTTTTCAGTGCATAAAATCTAAGGTACAAATGTTTCACTGCACTTGCGCACAAACCGGCCAGCGGATTCATGTTCAGCGGGAAAAAATACGTGAAAATACGTGGCAGTTCATTTAGAAAAAAGAAAAATATTTACTAAACTGAATATAAATTTTTAAACAAACTCAAATTTTCAAAGTAATAACAATTCGAGGACATTCCCAGAGTCTAAGGACTTCAAGAACCGTTGGACGCCATGTTATCCTTTGAAAAAGATGCCGATCGATATTATTACAACGAATCTTCTATTATTATCTTAACAAAGCGTGCTGTGACAAACTTCTCCACTGTGCGTAAATGTTCGACAATTTCTATGTCCCGCTAAGAGAACAGAAACGTCGCCGACCCAATATGTCGCAGGCTCCGCAGGAACCAAAAACGCGATCACGCAAAAAGACGTTATCGTTTCGATACAAACATCGATAAGATCGTTAATCTTACGAATGACTCGCCGTATTCTGGAAGGGCGGCCTTTTGTCTCCGCGACGACGAAAAAAGCGCATCCGTCAACGGCCCAGAGTTCTTCGCTCCCTCATCCACACTACGCGAGTCGTAGTAGTACTAGCTCTAGCTCTAGCTCTAGCGCCCCCTTTCCCCGCGGCGTAGTAGCCTCCTGCGCGACGCCGTGCGCCCTACATCGTCACTAAACGGCGAAATGCGTCAAGACGTATCCGACTGTGAAACGCGGCCGAGCGCGTGCATCGAACACGTTGAGTTATTATTTTATTTCCGAGACGTAAAGTGGTTATCCTTCGGCAAAGATGCTGATAGAATCGTGGATTATGATTAAGGTGGGCACTCTATCAACTTTACAACATTCTCTCGAAGACTGCATTCACTGTTGTTGTACGGTTATCCCGTTCGGAACGCGTGTAGAGAAGCGGTGCGAGCTAATCAGCTGATCGGTGTCGTGTTTACACTACGCTGTAGAAACACACGGTCTATCTTAATTCTCTCCATACCTCCGTGTTCCGGTGAATGTTTACTAAGCTTGCGATTATCGCAATGCTGTAGAATTTACCGTCAGTACAAAACGATGATTCATCATCTTCTCTTAAAAAAAATCTGTCGGCTATATATGGGGCGATATACCATTTCGACCATTTCACATCTTAGATTCGGCCCGCGATTTTCTATATGACTGAACTAACTCTCAAAATCACTCTAATCTTTTTATGAGATTAAAAAAAATTATTTATGATTACATTTATGAAAATGTGAAAAATTCTGAAAAATGTGTTGTATATAAGCGTCTTTAAGATTTGAGCCGTAGTGAGCTGGCGTCACTTATTTTTTTTTGTATTTTTTCGAATATACAAAAAAAAAATATGACGCCAGCCCACGTTTCGTATCATCCCAAGTAAAAGAAAATGGCAGCCGTCAACGGGCCCGAGTTCTTCGCGAAAATATATATACATTCGCCGAATGCATCGTTATGTTCGTCAGTTGCTTGTACCGGTGTTTATTATTGTAGCCACCCGTTTGTTTTTCGTGTCTATATTTACCGTGTTCGCAGGTATCGTCCAACCGTTAAAATTTGCCGGTACCCCAAAAATACTGATTCATCGTTTTTGTCCTTAAATCGCTGGAGCCACGATTACCGACGTACGGTAAAGTTGTCTCCGTCGACCGTCCCTAATCTATTTTGTTTTTATATCGGTCTGGGCTGGTGACGAACCATTTTTATTCAGCGACGACTCAACCCATCGACGCGTCACTGAAATATTTGGAGGGCAGCGCGGACAAACAATTACAGAGAAACCGGACGAGACGGACGGTAAAAATAAATCGTATGAAATTTAATGCACCGGACTGGAAGTTTTTATGCCAAAAACGACTATATTAACTTTTATATACAATGATGACAAATTAATGTTCATTGAGTATTTTAATAACATTGGAAATACTTTTAGTTTTAATAATTTACTTTAATTTAAATGAAAAACTACATTAATTTTTCATCATAATTGTACATTGAATTTAATGCACAAGTTTTTCCATAAAAACTTCCAGCCCGGTACATTAAATGTGCAATTTTTTTTACAGTGCACTGTAAAAAGAAAAAATCGTATTTAATCGTATGCAAAAATTGGTATATCACATTTCACCTACAACTATGATAAAACATGAATGTTCAGTGTATTAAGGTAGTACTGGCACGATGACTGACGCCGCCTAAGTTCGAGAGAAAAAAGACAAAGATTACAAACACTTTTCGATGGGAAAAAAATCTGAAAAAATGCTAGCATATAAAAGGTGCTGAAAAGATTGTTTGTGCATAATAATAATTTCACCATGTTCATAACAAATTACTGAAAAAAAAAATTGTGCAACAAATTACCCGGCAACCAATTTATTTTTTATTACGAAAATGATTTGTTAATTTTTCTGAATACGTATGAATTTTTTCAGAATTTTATCTAATACTTGAAACTTACGATTTGAAACGCATTTTAACATAAAGGAAACGAATAACATTTTGGGACAATTATTATGGACGAACAATCTTATCAGCATCTTCCATAAGCTTGACTTTTTTCAGATTTTTATCCGATCGAGAAGTCTTTGTAATTCTCTTTTATTCCTCTCAAACTTAGACGGCGTCAGTTATTGCGCTAGCACTACCTCAAAAACATCGTTAATAATTTACCTTAATTTCAATAAAAAAAAGTATATAAATTTTTCATCGCGTCTCTACATTAAATTCAATGTACCAGTTTTTGCAGAAAGGAATCCAGTACGCTACATTCGACGGAATGTAAAATTTTTGTTTACGGTCTCGCGTATCGTAAGTTGGACGTCGTTCGTCGGCGCGCAGCGAAGGCGCTGCGGTGGCTGCGGAACGATTGCCAGTCCCGACCGCGCGATAACCGTACGACATCTGGCCGAGTCCTCGGCCCCCTCCGGAGTGTCGGGCTATCCCCGGCGCACCCCAAGAGCAGAGCGCTTAACCGAGGACGCGCTGGATAATCCCTGCAAAGTCGTCGCCGTAGCCTCGGCTGCGGGTAGGGGAAAGTTTGCGTACGATGCATCATTCTCTCTCCGGCTGTGATGGAAGCGTGCGACGGTCAGTAGCCCCTCCGCGCTCCCGTACACCCAGTTCGCGCTGCCACATTGTATCGGGACGAGGCTACGCCGACGCGCACGGCGACGCGCGTACGCTCACCACCCTTGCGTCAGAGTCGACCGGGGGCGGCTTCTCGAGAACGCAAGATAGAAAGGGAGCGTCACTGTGTGCGAGCGTTCGCATCGATCCCCAACTTGCAGACGCGCCAGTTTGGTCCAGACTACCGTAACGCCCGCACGTGGCCCGCTTTACAAACCTGAGAGTTCTCTCGCCAGAATTTCGACGACAAAACATTTTTTATTTTATTTAAACGTATTTTATTTGAACGTCGGCTGTTCGGTCGTATCGATTGGCGTTGGGTCGCACATGGGGACTCGTTTAATTTTTTTTTTTTAATAATTCGAACCGGTCGGTGGACACTTTTTGATGTTTGTGGGTTGTATTTAAATTCGCGGTTGAAGTCGGTTTAGTATGGACTAGTGCAACGCCCGCACGTGGATCGTTTTACAAACCTGACAGTTCTCTCGCTATAATTTCGACAATCAAACATTTCGAGCTTTTTTTTTTAAGTGTACTTGGGCAATTCGGTCGTATCGATTCGCGTTGGGTCGCACTTAGGGCCTTGTTTAATTTTTTTAATCATGTGAGCCGGTTTGTGGACACTTTTTGATGTTTGTGCGTTGTATTTAAATTCGCGTTTGAAGTCAGTTTAGTACGGACTACCGCATCGTGCGCACGTGCATCGTTTTACAAATAGAGAGTTCTGTCACTATAATTTCGACAATCGAATATTTCGAGGTTTTTTTTATTCAAGTGTACTTGGGCAATTTGGTCGTATTAATTCGCGTTAGGTCGCACATGGGGACTCGTTTACATAAAAAAATAATAATTTGAGCCTGTTTGTGGACACTTTTTGATGTTTGTGCGTTGTATTTAAATTCGCGTTTGAAGTCAGTTTAATCCGGACTACTGCAACGCCCGCACGTGGCCCGCTTTACAAACCTGAGAGTTCTGTCGCTATAATTTCGACAATCAAATATTTCGAGCTTTTTTCATTTAAGTGTACGTGGGCAGTTCGGTCGTATTAATTCGCATTAGGTCGCACATGGGGACTCGTTTACATAAAAAAAATAATAATT
Organism: Ichneumoninae sp. B BG-2022a; assembly: GCA_030522725.1. Lineage (NCBI taxonomy): Eukaryota > Metazoa > Arthropoda > Insecta > Hymenoptera > Ichneumonidae > Ichneumoninae sp. B BG-2022a. Next base: position 13,011 of record JAPYZD010001823.1, read on the forward strand.
CGAGCCTGTCTCTGGACACTTTTTGATGTTTGTGCGTTGTATTTAAATTCGCGTTTGAAGTCAGTTTAGTGCGGACTACTGCAACGTCCGCACGTGGATCGTTTTACAAACCTGAGAGTTCTCTCGCTATAATTTCGACGATAAAACATTTCGAGTTTTAAAAAATTTAAATGTACTTGGGCAGTTCGGTCGTATTAACACGCGTAAAATTTTTAATAATTCGAGCTAATCTGCGGAAACTTTTTTCCGTTTGTGATAAGTATTTAAATTGACGGAGAAAATACGAGTCAACGATAAACGGGACTGCGGCGATTTTAAATGTTCGATAAACTTTACACTCGTCGAGATAAATTCGAGGCGACGTTAAGGCGATTAATTGTTTGCTTTAAAAAACGAAACTGAACGACGAAAATAGCGAAGTGAAAACATGGGCGTGTTATAGACTTTTAACGATCTCGCACGAATTGCGTTTCTTCTCGCGTACGTTTTCAATATTATTTTCCGCGAAGCGAGAATCGTGCGTTATTGAATCGGGGAAGTGCATCGTTCTCGCGAAATGGGCGCACGTGCGTGGCAACGCGAACGACTTGGCGAAGAACGGACTGTCGGACGGGGAGATTGCGCCGCTGAGGCCATGTGCGAAACTTCCATATAGTGACTGCTGTGGTGAATTTAAAAAAAAAACACAGTGGTCTCTTTATACAGAATTTTTTTTACGATGAAGCGCTTTCAAGATTGATTAATTCGAGCGATAATGTGCACTCCCGAAGAATTAAAGGTAAAACATTCGCAGCTCTGCTTCTTCAAACCAACCCAAATATACCCAGAAAAATAATTTTGCACCCAGGAAAATAATGTATTTCCCGGGTGCTTCGCAAACAAATATATTAAATATATAAAGAAAAAAAAAAGAACACAGTGGTCTTTTTATACTGAATTTTTTTTTGCGATGAAGCGCTTTCAAGATTGATTAATTCGAGCGATAATATGCACTCCCGAAGAATTAAAGGTAAAACATTCGCGGCTCTGCTTTTCAAACCGACCCAAATATACCCAGAAAAATAATTTCGCACCCAGAAAAATAATTTCGCACCCAGAAAAATAATTTATTTCTCGGGCGCCCCGCAAACAAATATGTATTTAATTTCAATCAATAATCATTTGAATTAAATGAATAATGATTTGCTGGTCACCCTCCAAATAAATTATTTTCTGGATGTGATTCCGTCCTGCGATAAAAAAAAATACGATAGAATCAACGATGAATTACTCGGGCAGGGACGTTCACATAAATATCTTGTTCTCTACAGCTAGAGGATCGTTTAATTCAAAAAATTTTATTTTTATTCTTTCACCAAAATATTTTTGAGGTCGAACAAGATATTATGCTTTCACCAAAATATCTTGTTCGACCAACAAACTGTTTATTTGTACGACCCTGCCCGAATTGTCAGTCGATTTCGTATTTTTTATCTGCGATCGGATGGATGTATTTTGTAAACGGATCGGGCCGGAAATAAACGAGACCCCATAGCTATGTGGGTCACGACCGGCGCGTGTATTTTTTACGTCATCGTATGAAAAAAGAAATAGTCTTGTGCTTAGAAAAAATATATATAAATAAAAATAAAAATAAAAATAAAATACACAAATAAAAAAAAATGCGCTCGCTTTTTCAAGGGCAGCACAGCTCGTTTTGTTTCTTTTGTAAACTAGACCTTCTTTTCACACCGCTATGAGCCCAGTAAAAAAAAGAAAAAAAAGCTCATGAAAATATGTTAGAACAGATGATGCGTGGCGCCTGCCGAGCTGCAGCACGTATGAAAAGAAAGGAGCCGGAAATATAGTTTCTCGAGCAAACAAGACGAAGCTATGTTTTGTCAGCGACGACGATAAGAGGATGATGTGAGCGGCATAGGCGGGCCGAGCCACGTTTCGTTCGCCAAGATTCGACAATTTTTCAACGGGTGTTTCATGCCTTAACCGAAGAGTGTGTCATCGTTCCTCGAAAGAGTTCGCCAAACTCCCGGCGATACAAGAGCCGACGTCGATTGAAATTAAATTATCGGGGCGCCTCGCACCACTCCCCGTACCGATTGTACATGGAAGCTCGCGCTGAAGCGTGGAATTCGTCGCTCACATTGGCGCGAACTAAACCCGGTGAATCGACGAATTGCGGGCATAGAAAAAAAAAACATGGAAATTTGTCGAAACAGATGATGAGTCGCTGCTGTTGAGTTGCATGCTCGGTCGGTAACAAAAACTGCAATCCAAAATTCTCTAAGACGGTTAATTTTTAGGTAAAAATACGTGCACGGTAAACTATGATCAGTAATTTATTTATTTATTAATTTACGGGATGAACCCTTTTACTACATAACAATAATAAAAATACATCTGTGAATCGGTAAATTATGAAAGTATCCCTACAATTAGAATAATATCAGCAGTTCACATCTTAGTAATTCTGCAGTTCACTATTCTCATTACTTTCCCAAGAAAGAAACGGCTCGGGAGGTTTTTGGGTTGCGAAATTGCAGCTGCCTATCTCGCCCTCATAGCGGATTACACTTCACCCTTGCTGAAGAGTCATTTATTTATTTATTTATTTATTTATCAGTAATTTATTTACTTATTTACGGGATGGACGCTTCTACTGCATAACAATAATAAAAATCCATCAGTAAATCGGTAAATTATGAAAGTATCTCTACAATTAGAATAATGTCACCAGTTCACATCTTAGTAATTCTCCAGTTCACTATTCTCATCATTTTCCCAATAAAGAAATGGCTCGGGAGATTTTTGGGTTGCGAAATTGCAGCAGTCTGTCTCGCCCTCATAGCGGGTTACACTTCACCCCAGCTGAAGAGTTATTTATTTATTTATTTATTTACGGGCTGACCCTTTTACTACATACAATAATAAAAATCCATCATTAAATCGGTAAATCATGAAAGTAGATACTTTCATGATCAGAATAATATCACCAGTTCACATCTTACACTGATAAAAAATACGGTTGAATCAACTAAGATTCGGGCAGGGACGTTCAACAAAATATTTTGTTGGTACACCTAAAAAATTGGTTAGTTCAACAATTTTGTGGTTGATTTCACCAAAATATTTCTGAGTCATTAAAATATTTTGTTCGACCAACAAAATATTTATTTGAACGTCCCTGCCCGAATCTTGGTTGATTCGACTGTACTTTTTTGTCAGTGTAGTAATTCTGCAGTTCGCTATTCTCAAAATTTTCCCAATAAAGAAATGGCTCGGGAGATTTTTGGTTTGCGAAATTGCAGCTGTCTATCTCGTCCTCATAGCGAGTTACACTTCACCCTAGCTGAAGAGTATGTAATCATTCCGCGAAGAGTTCTCGAAAGCCCCGGCGTTACAGAAGCCGACGTCAATTGAAATGAAATTATCCAGGCGCCTCGCTCGCCATGCCGTTTGTACGTGAAAGCTCGTGCAGAAGCGTGGAATTCGTCGCTCGCAGTGGCGAGAACTAGACACGGTGGATGAGCGAATTGCGGGCATAGAAACGGAATGGAATGGGACGAAGCGAGAGGAGGAAGGGAAAAAAAAAGAAGAGATAATGGAAGGCTTTAAGTTCGAGTGTAAATTATGCCCGTTCGTAGACGGTACAGGGGAATGCCGTGTGGATCTATAAATACCGCATCGCTGCAGCATAATGAACACGCGGTCCGCGCGCGTTTGCCGAAGAGAACCTACGGAGTAAGCTCGGTCGCGGTTCACGCGTCTTCGGCTTTACCTCGGTGCTCGCGATTGCTCTGTTGCTACGAGCGCTTTTCGACGTCGAACCGACGAACCCTAGTTTTTTCACGGGGCTCGAAATATCGAAGACCCCTGTCGCTCTGTACGCGTGCCGATTGGCCGCAGCGCTGGAGACTGGGCGGTGAAGCTATCCACGATGAACTTCCGGTGGGCAGAAAAAAAGCCGGAAAATTGAAATTTTCACAAAGCCTCTTCATCTAATTTAGTTTGTTTACAAAGTTTCTGTGGAAAATCATTTTTCGCGATTATTTGACTTCCTCGTGGAGGAAGCTTTGTTGGTAATAGAAAATAATCGCGTTTGGAAAATTATAGCTGCTTGGAAATCCAAAAAATCACTATTTTTTTGCTATATTCGCTACAAAGATTTCTTATAAAAATTATAGTTCGTCGTTTCAGGGCCATGCCTGATCTACTTTTTTCCACTGATCACGATTCTGACGCTTATTTTACTCTTGACAATACAATACAAATATTTGATACGGAAACTCGCGTCGGAAAGGAAATAGTAACTTTATTTCACTTGGTGCGTAAAATGCGGTTTTACGCACGCGAAGCGTGCGTACAACCTCATTTTCACACCTTGTGAGATAAAAAAATTTCGTACGATACTCGTGCATGAAACGTTTTATGAACTCGTGTGATTGCAACACTCGCCTTCGGCCGGTGCTGCAAACTCACACTCGTCGCATGTGCACACCGGTCCGATCACGCTCAGGCGTGCGTAATAGTACATTACGATACTAGTGCGCCAAAACTTTTTCTGACGAGTGTGAGTTTGCAGCACGAGCCGAAGGCGAGTGTTGCAATACACAAGTTAAGAAAACGTTTTTCGCAGGAGTATCGTACGAAATTTTATTTCACACGCTTCGCGCGCGTAAAACTGCACTTTACGCACCGAATGAAATAAAGTACTTTGCGCACGCTTCGGCGTGCGTAAACTACGGCGCATGCGCACTAAGCCGTGTACACAATCAGCAAGCACGGAGTAGCACTTCTGCATTCGTTACAAAAAGTCATTATGCGATACTTGTGCGGTGTAGCGAAAATTATAAGTGGACTGTCAAGTGAGTCGCACTCGTCGCACGTCGCATCGTACGTATGAAGTACACTTTACCACACTTGTATCGCAAGTTACTATTTCGGGAGATTCTAAAAATTAAAAATCTCATAAAATTTAAACGGTTCGATCGATCCTCGCCAAATTAAATAGCGATCATCCGTCGATGTCTTATATGCTCACTGAGAAAAAAAATTGTTAGATTAACCAAATACGCGGTGAGCTGTTATTTGGTTGGTACAGATAAACCATTCTATTATTGAAAGATTATTCGCTTTAGTCGATTCAAAATATTTCGATTCAAACGAAACATTTTATCGTACCAACTAAATAACGCCTTTGAACGCGGGGAACGCACCTTGGTTCATCTAACATTTTTTTTTCTCAGTACAACTTAAAAAATGTATCTGTATTCGCTGAACACAATAAGCTGTAAAAAAAATTAAAAAAACAAAAATAGCGCTCCAACTCAGCAACTGATTAAGGATGCATAACACATACATTCCCAACCAAAAGTTTAATGCGATGAAAATTTCAGTACTTCGCGACATGCCAAAAATCCGAAAAAAATTCTACCGCATTATGTATGTCAAGAACTTTGATTTTGCATAATAATAATGCCAAAAAGTTATTAACAAATGATTCGAAAAATTAATTGTTTAAAAATAAATCA